>QJPP01000509.1:0-22145 GCA_003996215.1 Jaltomata sinuosa
GAGATTGTCGGTTGACCATGGGGTCCTGCTTCTATCATTTCAGGACCGCGGCACCCGTTACATCTAGTTTTGGAGGTAATTCAGCGAGATTTTGGGTACAGAGTTCATCTTAGTACCGCTTTTCACCCTCAGACAGATGGCCAGTCCGAGAGGACCATTCAGGTTCTGGAGGACATGCTTCGGGCCTGTGTTCTTGACTTTGGAGGTTTTTGGGATCAGTTTGTTCCCTTGGCAGAGTTTGCTTATAATAACAGCTTTCATTCGAGTATCGGCATGGCACCTTTTGAGGCTTTGTATGGCAGGCGTTGCAGATCACCTGTAGGTTGGTTTGATGGTTTTAGTGCTGGGCCACAGAGCACAGATTTGCTTCGAGATTCCTTAGACCGAGTCCGAGTGATTCAGGATAGACTTCAGGCAGCTCAGAGCAGGCAGAAGAGTTATGCTGATCGTAGGCTTCGTGCCTTGGAGTTTAGTGTCGGTGACTTGGTGTTTCTCCGTGTATCGCCCATGAAGGGCGTGATGAGATTTAGTAGGCGGGGCAAGCTTAGCCCCAGGTACATTGGGCCGTTTGAGATTCTGCAGAGGGTTGGTAGCGTTGTCTATCAGTTAGCCTTACCTCTGATGTTTTCAGCTATACTCCTGTATTTCATGTTTCGATGTTGCGTCGGTATGTCCCAGATGAGTCCCATGTGTTGCAGTGGGATTCAGTTCAGTTGGATGAGGGTTTAGCCTTTGTTGAGGAGCCGGCAGCTATTTTGGCCAGAGATGTCAGGAAATTGAGGTCTCGAGAGATCCCGGTTGTTAAGGTTCAGTGGAGGCACCGTCCAGTCGAGGAGGCTACCTGGGAGACCGAGAGAGATATGCGGGTTCAGTATCCGCAGCTATTTTAGACTTCAGGTACTCCCTTGACCTTGACTTTCGAGGACGAAAGCCCTTTTTAGTATTGGATGATGTAATGACCCTTCCGGTCATTTCCACGTTTAAGTTTTGAAGTCAAGCAAATCGACAAAAGATATCGTAAGACCTTTAACAAATTTTCTGAACTTTGGGTCAAATGTGTCAGGGCTTTTCTCCCTGTATATAAAGAGTTAGAAGTCCCCCGAAATACCAAATCGAAGGTCTACGAGTCTAGTTTCCAACGCATAAAACCGCACGTCCAAATAATCTCGGAGCAAGGAGTTATGACTGTTTTACCGCAGACTGTCTGGCAGAAAACGGGTTGCGAATCGGGTCGCGAATCGGGTCGGGTTTAACCCGATTTAAGCTTCAATTTCACGTTTTTAAATGCCATTTCAGTTCCGAAACAGTTATAAAATATAAGGGAGGATCCCGAGAGAATTCTTGAATATCGAAATCGTGCGTAGGCGAATTACGAGCCTAAACTTAAGAACTTTATAAGTATCGTGCGTGTATTTGAAATATTTATTTAAAAGTTGAATTTGGTACAAATTATATTATTATTGCCTTTTCAAATATTTTAAAGGTTTATGAAAAATATTTTGTTACGATATAATTGTATATGTATTTATTTTATAAAGTTTTTATACATTGTAATATTTTAACGGAGATAGTAAATTTAGTTATGTTGAAAATTATTATTATAATATAGTAGGTTTTATTGGAAATGATTTTCTAATAATTATGGTATATTTAAAATACTATATTTATTTTACCACGAGTTTATGCAATACCCGAATATATATAACGGGATAGAACAATTTGAGTTGGCACCAAACTCCACGTGGAGTTGTGGGAATTGCCCACCATGGTGCATACTGCCACCATGCGTTCCACTAGGTGCCAAATGGATATATGTTGTTAAGCTAAAGTAATGGCCCAAATGCATTTATACTGTTAAGATAAAGTATATATGTGGCACCTATTTCTACATATTGCTCAAAGCTTCAGCAAATGAATGCAACTATCATAGGATTCATACTGTGCTTATATTGACATAACGTTGGAGATATACTTTTTGTGGAGAGAAGTTATTTTGACACAATATTTGATCTCAAAGAGAAAGAAAATCAATTATCTACGTTAAGTTATTCCGTCCCAAATCCAAATCCGATTCCGATTTAGTTTTTGATTTTCCCGGAGTAGTTCGAGCTTGGACATCGTTGTTCCAGCAGCTTGTCATCGGACGACAGGTAGGTTACGGTTTAATTTCCCTAGACTCCGTATATATAAAATAAAATTGTATTAATGGGCATCCTTGGGTTGGTTTATTAGGTTGGTACCACAGACCTTGACCGCTTTATTCATGTCCGCTATTTTTATTCCTCCGTTGGTTTGTTAGTATTTGCGGATATTTTATTACCCTTGTTGGTCCTGCGAGGCCTTGTGACCTGACATAGAAGGATGGATTTTCGGAATGTCCGCGAGATCCGGGCATAGAATTATCCTTCTTAGGCTGGTTATGCTTGCTGAGTAGCTGTGGGCCTGTGCAGGGTTCGGTAGTTTGATTGTAGCTGAAATGAGGCAGCTAATTGTTGGTGTGCTGGAATTCATATCATTATCTATGCATATAAAGAGGTTTATCGATGTTACAAGTAGTGTGCTTCGGCCTACGACACTTGTTTTCTAAAACCCTTGCATGCGCCGGGGAGAACTCCAAAAGATCCCGGATGAAAGAGGAAAGGTTGATTCACTTGTGGTTTAAAATCATCAGTTTTACGATTATCACTAGACTCGGCAGGGCCGGAGTGCTAGTTGAGTTTTCTTACTACTTGAGATGATTTTTAGCCTCGGTTGGACCGAGCACCTGAGATGACTTTTTACTGTTTAGACACGGAGACGCCCGGGCACCCTTGGAGGGGTTTTTGAGATATTTTCCTACTATTTTTAGTCCTGGACAGAGTCTGGGCATGCATATTCGAGACTGGTTCTATATCTTGATATCGAGACTGGGTCTCTATCTTGATACATGTTCTGATACTGAGTTTTGGTATGGGGTCGGGGACCTCCATGGACCTTGCTATCCGGGCCAGGGGCTACGGGCTGCGTATGCCGGAAGAGGGGTATACGGGGGAGTAGAGGTATACGGGCAGAGTCCTTCCATGGAACCTACCTGCTGGGCCGGATCGGCGCCGGAGGAGGTACAACAGAGAACTATGGAAAGCTTGAGATCTTCATGCATCATATCATTCATGGTTCGAGGTTCCACCTTTGTTTGCTATTTGCTGATTGTACGCTCCGGTAGTATGGGATGCCGGAGGGTTTGTTTTCACTTGTTTGTGTTCCTCGGTTGTATGGGCGGCCGGGGGACTGTAGGTAGACTTTTGTTATTTACTTACAGAGTTGTTCTCTATTATGGATAAGTATGAGAGTGGTACTGCTAGGGTGTTAGGTTCTGGATTTGAGGTTGATATGATTAGTTGAGTATTGATTCATGTCTTGAGCATGCCTATTATTATTCTTTCTCCCTTCTTCTTATACTTGAGGTTACCGGTATACCGTCCATTCCGTAAACTTATTTTGTATACACTGTTGTTGCAAGGATCCCAGGTGCGTTGTTTCTTACTTTCACCTGTGCCGTTGGTGTGTATATTCTGCTTACTAGCCTCATCTGTGGTTCTGTTGATTTCCCTCTGGGCTAGTTCCTGTGTACCTTTCGTTGATTTCTGTGACTACTTGCTTCTATTCTATCTATTACTGCTCTTTTATCTTATATGTGCCCAGTCGGCCTATGATACCTACTGGGTACCTTATGCTTGGCATTTGGTGCTCACCCCTACCCCCTGCATCTTTGGGTGCAGATCCTAGCATGGGCCATCGCCGTTAGATCGCTGTGATTCGTGCTTGGAGATCTGTGGAGACTACTTCAGGCTGAGGGTGAGCTCTTGGCGATCGGAGCTTAGCTTTAGTTTATCTTTTGCTGCATGTACTCTATTTCCATTCAGAGACATCTGTATATATAGTTTTGGTTTACTTGTACTCCATGTATGTAGTTTGGCTCTGTACTATGATACCAGGTCTTAGGGTTGGTTTAGTTTCCGCATATGTATATATTTATAAACCTGTTATCTATTTTATTCGTTTTGTTCTCTTAATTGTTAGATAGTAGCCCATTACTAACTGTTCTGGGCTACAGGGATTGGTTCACCTACCGGGGGTTGTAGGTGCCATCATGACCGAGAAATTGGATCGTGACAAGAAGAGAAACCGACGACAAGAGCATTGAAGAATAAATTATTTCTCAAAATCTATTAACAAGATACTGCAAGATAATTAGTCATAAATATCCAGATCATCGTTGTTCAAAATGCAATGGAGGAGATATGACAGAAATACCAGATGTACAGCTGGAATGAAGATATGTGGAAAGAAGAAAAAGAAGATACGTGAAAAAGACAAAAAGAAAAAAGACATGTGGAAAAAAGATATGTGGAAAGAAGAAAAAGTGAAAAAGACAAAAGGAAAAAAGAGACATGTGGAAAGCAGGAAAAGAAAAGTTTGAAAAAATGTAGAAGTAAGTAGGTAGATGTCATGTCAAGTAGATAAATGTCACTATCAGCTATTTAAGTTTTTGTATCGTGTTGTAAAAAACCATAAAATAGTGGACAGATGTAAAAGTAGGAATAGTATAATTTTTGTTTTATTATAAAAAGTCATAAAGTAAATAGTAAGAGTCATTCATGAACAGTAAAGGTCGTTCATGAAAGGTCATTTGTGAATAGTAAGAGTCATATGTAAATAGTAAGAGTCGTTTTTTCCTTCTATAAAAGGAGGCAAGAGGATGAAGGATGGAGGCATCAGAAAAAAGGCATCAATCGGATAAGCAATCAGCAAAATCCTCACCTCTCAAATCCTCACTTGTAAAAAACTTTCCATATATAAATAAAATATATCTTTTAAATAAGCTATGGAGCATCTAGAAGAGCTAAAAAATCAGGTATACTTATTCATAGTCATGTATAGCTAAACTTTTATATTCCTTATAATCTCTTTTATATCACAACTGTTTATCATGTTTTAGTACTGTTATGAAGAACATCTTAAGAAAGCTTGCCATGGCCAAATATTGCTGAGAGTAGTTAAGCCCAGACTATGCCATCCTAAGGCCGAAACCGGTAGGCAAGAAGGCCGTTTAGGGGAGTAGACAAAGTTGAGGCGCTGTTAGGGTAAACGATTGAAGCAAGAAAAGCATGGTAGTGGCTAGAAAAGATTGTTCAAAATAACTTATTAAAAGATGATGAACTTTATGATAAACAGAGAGATTAGAGGGAATATGTTTAGTAAAAAACATGACAAGAATAAATATCGATTTAATGAGCAATAATACATACCTAATAAATGATGATAATAATTATAAAATACTCATATTATATATCCTTAAACAACTTAATAACGATATTAGGAGAAAAATCTACGATATTTTAGTTACTTTTGAAATAATAGAAATAATGGAACAAAGATGGATAGAACTAATTATACCAGATGACATAGATAACTTAGATTTATACGAACTAGATTTATATTCAGATCAATAAATAATGAACTCAACTACAAAAATGAATGAATCTACCCACGACTTAAAAATAATAAGTAACCCCTCAAAATACCAAATATTCTTTAAAGATAAAATATTAATCACTATCATTAAAACAGTTAATCTTAATAGAAATTTACAACAAATTATACTTGATAAAATCATTAATTCTACAGAAGATTTTTGGCCATACGAATCAGATATATATTCAGATATAGACCCAATTAAAAATAATGAATAAAAATACTTACGCACACATACCGCGCACAGGGACTCCAAAAATGGTGGATTAGAAGTTACTCAAGAATTAATTCAATGTTTATTTCGAACCAAACGATCATAACAGTGGAGAACATATACATGTGAATGACATCCTATCTATTAAATTACGGCAAGCATGTTATAAGAACAACCAACCTTAACAGATTTTACATAAGGAAGACTAAACTTAAGTACATCTTTACATGGATAAAACTTGCTTATTTTAACTCCCTAAACAGGTGACCAAGCAAAATCCTTAATGAACTGATTTCAATTAACATAGGAGATGGAACAGAGAAAGGCAAGATATATATACAAACATTTATACTAACACTACACGAACCAACTAAACCAACAGACAGGTGATTCAGTAAATGGATAGGCAGATTTAGGCTTGAAAGAAATGGACGCTAGAACTCTCATTCTACCAAAATTCTTCCGAGAATCAGGTGTTGTTATTTAGTTCAGCATAATACTTATTTCTAAATGTTCAAGTATGAGAGGAAGTTTCCTGCATCTTGCATCCAATATACTATGTAGAAAATTTTCAAACACAACAGTTGGTATCATAAACAAGTAAAGCTTGGCACTTTACACCTTTATTTTATCAAAATATTGCATACAAACAAGTTCTGAGCAGATAATATCTAATGATCTTTAACATGGAGTCAACTATCAGGTAGCTTAAACAAGATGAAATTCATTAGGCTAATACAAAATCTGTGCAAGATGAATCAAAGAGGGCAATCCTTAAACGAACCAGATTCTTTAAACAAACGACCATACTATCCGTGTTATTATGCCACGAGTGGGAACAAATAAAATCAAACACATAAAAATTAAACACTTAGCAAACATACAGAAATTCAAACAGAAAAAGAAGCATTGATTCAGTTTTGAAAACAGTGACGTAAGTGATTTGAGAAATCAACCGAAACCTCATTATATAGAAATTCGAGTGGACTCGACAGTGACTATGAAAAATTGTACATATTCAGGCTTCAATACACACAAACAATACCGGTCGATTCTCCCAACAAATCACATAATTAGATTTAAAACCTTACGCTCAAAACCACACCAACACACATCCAACATATGCTTGTTAACATGAAGCACACAAACAACAATTTTTTAGACTGTGAAGAACAAAAAAAAGAATGACAATTCCAAGATTTTTAAATCTTGACAGCAGCTTCAACTAAATACGTTGTACAACTTTCATTCATAGTTCTTAACATCATATAAAATAAATCAAGAAAGACTAGTGGGAAAACCAACCTAGATTTCCATAATACAATAAAGCAAAAGAAAGAGAGTTGAACGAAGAGGTTACCTTTCTTTGTGCAGTGAACTAGGAGAAACAAACTTCGTCAGAATCAACCTTTAACCACAAGAATCCAACTAATTTCGCCGGAACTTAGCTTTTTAGTGTGTTTTTTCTCTCTGGAAATTTTGGTTACGTGAGATTAGTGGAATGCTCCACCATAATCCCCAAATTTTTCTTCAAAATTCCACCCCTCACCTCAATGGACGAGGGTTTTATATAGGAGAATTTTGGGTGAAAATGGGGGAGAAAACAAGAGGGGTTTTTCTGGAATTTCTTTGATGAATTTCAAAATTCCTTTGCTGGATAACGCTTTGCCAGCAACAAAGTTTTACGAAGTTGTAAAATACTTCGCTGATTTCGCGGATTTGAATCCACCTAGCAATCTTTGGAAGCTTTTGGATAAAGTCGGCACACGAGTTGACGGGGAAACGGATGTCGTTTGGGAATTTTAACAGGGTTTGGGGCATTGTTTTGTGAATCTGTTGCTGTCATTTGCCACTGTTACGAGTAGCAACATTAGGGTTTTGAGAGAGGGAGGGAGAGGACAATGGAGAAGACGAGGTACAGGGGTGGGTACGAGGCGCGTCATTCTCGTACACTGCGTCCTTTGGGAATAAAGAAGGGAGCGTAAGGGCACAATGAGAGAGATATAGCAGTGGGAGTATTTGTGTGAGTGTATATGTGAACTGATAAAGGGGAAAAGGGAATTGGGCTGGGTATAGGTGTTTATGGAGTGGGCCGGCGGATTGTTTCTGGGCAAATTTAGCCCAAATGGCTGGATGATATAAGGGGTTATAAGGATTTTTTAGGACATGGCAACATTTGAAAAATGTGGTCATTTTAAGTTAAAGAGATAGCCAAATTAAGGATAAATTGATGAAATTCATCTAGATTCTAAATGATTTAAAGAAATTAGACTAGAATAGGAATAGAGACGAATTAATTAAAAATTAATCATCCGAGCTTCTTTAAACTCAAACAGATTAAAATAATTATCAATGTTTAACACATAATTACCTCTGTTAACAAATTATGAAATTAATTTATTTATTAATATCTCATTTATAATTAATTTGGAGAAAAGTCGAACGTTTAATCTTTTAAAAGGATTTTCTTATGAAATAAACTTTCAAATAGTTTTTTAAGTAAACTTATATAAATTCCACGTAATTAAACATGAAAGATATAAATTATTACTCAGAAATATTACAAAGCTTATTTGAAAAATGTTTTATCCTTTTTTTTAAAAACAATTATTCTGAAAATTGTTTAGAATTCAAAAGGCTCAAGATTAATACGTAATGTGGAGGGTAAAAATTGGGTGTCAACACTAGTAACCTCAAGAAAAAAAGCAATAAAACATAGACATACTAGAAGTGAATCACACAAGGTAAGGATGATCAAATAAAACCACAAGTAACTAAAGAACGATCCAGTACTGCAATTGGATAATAATTAGAATAAATCTACCTACAGTCCAAACGAGTCCCCATTCACCCGAGGAACACATACATGTGAAAATATACTACCTGAGCATACACTCAACAAATAGCAAATAAGGGTGGAATCGAGCAAAATGAATGATATGATGCAATAATGTGGAACCAGGTGTAACCATAGTACCGTATGTACCTCCTATGGAATTGATAGGCCCAGTAGGTAGTATCCATGGAAGGAAGCACCCGTATACCTCAACTGCACTGTATACCCCTCCTCTAGCACACTCGGCACGTAGCCTATGGTTCGGATAGACAAGGTCCATGGAGGTCCTTGACCACATACAAGATCTCAGAATCTCAGAATATCCAATATAACTTCCCAGAGTGTATCCGAGTCTAAATTAGTAACCATGATATCAAAATGAGTGCCCGAAGTGTTTCTGGGTCTAAATCAGTAATCAAGTCTCAAAATCCCCTTAAAGGGTGCCCAGGGTGTATCAGGGTCTAAAATAGTAGTAAAACAAGTCTGACGCTTGGCTCGACCGAGTCTTATATCATCTCAAATCAGTAATAAAACATGTCTAGCACTACGGCTCAACTGAGTCTAGTATAAATGTGAAAATGATGATAAAATCATTATTTATTCTCTCTTACACCAAGAAAACCCATAAAATTAGTTCCAAAATCCTTTTATAACCATCTTTACCGAAAATGGGTCCTCGGGGCCTTGCAAGGTTTAGAAAATCGTATATAGTAGGCCATAGCCAAGACAATAGTAACACATATAGAATATGTCTTTGTAAGCATGATAATGGTATGCCCTTACTCAAACTGTAACCTAACGATTGACAATCAACCTATCAGATTTGCATGTGCTCCAATCGCGCTACATCACAGGTAACCAGTTCTACAATCGTAATATCGATTCACGGACATTCCCAAATAACCTACCATTTATGGTCCAAAGGCATAAACAAGACAACACATGGCCATAAGGGCAAAACTACCAACTAAAATGAATACTATAATGATGCGAGTGAAATAAGACAGACCGAAATATAGTGGAGAAGGTCTGGGGTGACAAGCTAATAAAACCCCATCCAAGGATTCTAAGTATAATTATAGCCTGTTTACGCAAAGTCTAATATAGAGAACACCATAACCTACCTGTCATCCGACAACAAGCCGCTAGAATGATGATGTCCAAGCCCAAACTGCTCCAAGAAGCTTCGAATAGTAGTCAAACTATCAAGAAGGTAATCTACGCATTAAACCAAGACTAACAATACATATATTGGTAAAAGTATAGCTGGGTTGAGATTTGGGTCACAAGTAGGCCCGTGGGCCTTGCAACCCAAAACCATAAATGAAAGAGCGCACGAGGATAACCACACTGCCATGAGTGCATGCTCAGATATTAAGGGGAAAAGAGCAAGAAAAAGGGCTAAAAAACAGCACTTTAACTACATGAATTAACAAGAAATTTACCAAATTGGGGAGAAGAAAATGATCACGAAACTGAGAATTATTACCCTAACGCATGGAGTTGAAGCTATACTAAGAAAAAGGGAGCTTTAGCTCTATATCAATGGAGGAATGCTGTTTTGGAGTGATGAAAACAAAGAGGGGACTAGTTATACTGCCAGGGGTCCTTCTTCGCGATTGCAAAGGGACCCCATGCGGTCATGAAGACTATGCTGGCTAGACCATCACGGTCGCAAGGACTAGCCACACGGTCACAAAGAGAAAGGGAAGAGGGAATACATCACTGTCGCGAAGAGGGACCTCAAGATCACGTAGAGAAAAGGGAGTTGGGTCCACAGGCCCTTCACCGCAATTGCGTGAAGGGATACTCACAAACGTGATGACCAAAGAGGCAGAACATCGCAATCACAGTGGCTTCCTTCGCGGGCCTGATTAAGGTATGAGGCCTGCACCTGTAACAGCAACCAAAATAAAATATAAGAGGAAAAAGTCACTGAATGTGCCTTCAGGACTCATCCAGAACCCCGTGCATGCAAACGAGCTATGCTACTGCACCAGAAATAGAATTTCAAACTCAACGGAATCGAATTTTTTTCCAAAAGAGGTTGATTTAATGAAAAATGGGCCCCACATTCAAATCAACCTTAAGTAAAAATGGAACTCAACACCCCAAAATGAGTCCAGAAGCTTCGATACCCGAACCAAAGGTCCCTCTAGCCCAAAGTTAACATTCCAGAGCTAACAGCACTGACAGAATTCCCATATGAGGTCATCTACTCTGATAATGAGCAAAGTCAAACTTCTAAGTTCAAGTATGTAGAAAACACAAAAGAAACACAAAACTAAACCAAAATCTCCCATACCCCGACTAAGGGTCTACCTAGACCAAAATCCATGTTTCAGAGCTAATGGAACTGTCGAAATTTGATTCCAAGCATGTTTACCAAGAATGTTGATCGAAGTCAATGATATCCTAAGTTTAAGCTCTATAAAAGGGAAACAACCACAAGGACTAAACAAATGGCCAGGGCACTGAACTACCGGTCCCATCAAGTTATAAATGACTTGAGGCCACTAGAGGCGTGCTCTAACAATAGAAAGAAAGCATAAATGCGAGAATGACCGAAAGGGTCATTATATCATCCACTACTAAAAATGAATTTCTTCCTCAAAAGTCATGAACAAGGGAGTTCCTAAACGCTCAAACAACTGTGGATACTGAGCCCGTATATCTCTCTAAGTCTCCTAGGTAGCCTCCTTGACTGGACGGTGCCACCACTGAACCTTAACTACTGAAATATCTTTAAACCTCAATCTCCTGACATCTCTGGCTAGAATAGCTACCAACTCCTCAAAAAAGGTCAAACTCTCATCCAACTATATCGACTTCTAATCTAACACATGTGACTCATCTAGAATATACGGCCGCAACATAGATACATGGAAAACTGGGTTCTTAGCTGAAAACATCAGAGGTAAGGCTAACTGATAAGAAACACTACCAGCTCTCTGAAGGATCTCAAATAGACCAATGTACCTGGGGCTAAGCTTGCCCCCTACCAAATCTCATCATGCCCTTCATAGGCGATAAATGGAGGAATACCGAGTGATAAAAACTGAACTCCAAGGCACAAAGTCTACGATTAGCTTAGCTCTTCTTCCTACTCTAGGCTGCTTGAAGTCTGTCTGAATCACCCAGACCCTGTCTAAGGAATCACAAAGCAAGTTTGTACTCAATGGCTCATACTCTAACCCATCAAACCAGCCCACTGGTGATCTGCAATGCCTACCATACAATGCCTTAAAAGGTGCCATGTCAATGCTTGAATGATAACTATTATTATAAGCAAACTCTGCCAAAGGCACATATTGATCCCATGAAGCTCCAAAGTTAAGAACACAGTCCTGTAGCATATCCACCAAGACCTAGATAGTCCTCTAAGACTAGTAATCTATCAGAAGGTGAAATGCGGTACTAAGCTAAACCTCTGTACCCATATCTTACTGAATAGTCCTCCAAAACTTAGATGTGAACTGAGTGTCATGGTATGAGATGATATAAGCTGGGACCCTATGCAAATGAAAAATCTCAGGGATGTAAATCTAAGCCAAACTCTCTGCACTATTGATAACTCTCAAATGTACTCTCCTATTAGAAGGTATCGATAATCGTCAGAGTAAAACACATTTATAGTTCCCAATGGATGTAGGGGTTAATCCCATAGAGAATTTAGAGGTTAGCCGAGGTGATTATAAATAGATTTCACAATGAGAGTGAATAATATAAAAAAGAAGGGAATTGGGAATCTGTCACAATTTCGCAATTCAATAAGCAAAACAATAAAGTAAGACAGGATGTAGATAATAGAGAGGACAACTAGGGATATGCGTCAAATGGGACTCGAACGTGGGATGGGGTAAGTGCTTATTCACGTAAATTTATGCTAAGTGACATGGGTAACCTTGGTTTTAGGTATGGTTATTTATCTCTCGATCAACAACCATATATTAAACAGCCTTTAGTCAAGCACTATTAATTAATTAATAAATAACCAAGCTATTGTTTAGGGAGGTTATACTATTTCTAGCTTTAGACCCTTAAGTGGGTGATTCCGTCGATTTGAGCTATTTCTAGCCTCAATCTAAATGGAAGCCCAAGTTCCTACTAGCAATTTCACATCCAAAATTATGAAATCCGCTTTCAAGCAACAACATAACCAAGTAAGGAAAATCAATGTTTACAACCAACAAGTTTATAGTTAAAATATGGTGAAATCACTAGACCCATGTCAATAAAGCAATTATAAACAAGAATTAGCAACACCCATACCCATTTATCAAGTACCCATCATGAACACATCCTTAGATAAGAGGTTTAGCTACTCATGCTTAAGAAAAGATGTATACCAAATGGGTAGTTCAATTTTCCTTCCATTCAAGCTAATTGTCTCAATATCCAAGCTCAATTTGTACACGAATGGAGGTTCTAAGAATTGGGAAGAAGGAAATTGATGAAACCCTCTTCTTCTTCTTAGAAGAGAAAACTTGTTCACAAATCTAAAAATATTTCTAAAACTTAGTGCTAACTGAACTATTTACAATTGTGACTAAAATGAGATAATAAACATTCACAAAACATCAAATAAACTTGGACAAAAATGCCCTTCAAGTGATGTGAGGCACGGCGTGTGGTTCACACATCATGATGTGCGAGTTGCACACCCTCTTCAGTGGACAAGTGATTCAGGAAAATTGTAAGCTTCATGCGAGGTCGGGTGCGGTTTGCACAAGGCATTGTGCGCGTCACACAGCGACCGCACCCCTTAGTATATTTTTCAGCAATTTTTGGACTTCATGCGGTGGAAGGTGCGTTCCGCACCAAGGCAAGTGTGTGTCAGATGAGCACCGCATCTCTCAGTAGAATATTCGTCTTGTTTGCTCACTTAATAGTTCACTCCTATTTGGCACTTTTTGGATCCATTTCCTTGTTTTCTACATTTGATCATAAGTACCTACATATACATCAATAAAGGCCATAAGAACCTCTAAATCTCATCAAAACATAGCAATAATTCATAAGTAAAGGCTCAATAAGTTTGTAGATTACCGATTTATCAAACCCCCACACTTGAACTATTGCTTGTCCTCAAGAAAGATACTCACAAGGTAAGGAATGAATTATGCTCTAGATTCAATCAAGGAACAAAAGACTACTCTATTCTAAAAATTAAGAAAAATAACAAACAAATAGAATCAAGCAAAAGACTATACTACAATGCGCATCTCAATTTGAACCACCATAAACTCAAGGCAATTGATCATCTAAGAATCTTTTCAAAAGGCTTCATTTCTAATTCAAAACAAGATAGGAAGCTTCTCAAGTCATTGGCATGGACCATCAAGGTTTGCCTCGAGATTCTCCACATAACTTGTCTCATTCATTCCTCTCAATTAAAATAGAGACTTCATGATTCAATTCAAGTGCATGATGGCACTCATCACAAGAGAGAATCCCACTCACAATCATGTAATTCAAAAAACAAAAAGATTATAAGAGAACCAAGAAGACTCTCACTCTCTCAAGGAAGTTCAAGTGCACACATGCTGAACCATAAGCTTTCCCTTTATGTAACTCGCCACTAATGTAGGGTAGCCAAGCTCGGAATCACCAAGGACTTGTGGGTTACGATGTTAGTTAGGGCTAAGGCGAGGATTTCATTTGGTTCAAGTGACTACACCTCCCTAATGCTCTTTGTTATCATTTCAAACACCGATCACATTTTTGACTTTGACTTCACCTTATTTCTACATCACACAACCCAAGATTCTTCTTTTTTCAATCATGATCATTCAAAACTCCTTGTATCACCTTTTGTTTGGGAGCACATACTCTTTCTTTTTATTTTTTCTCATTGATTGAACTTTTTGGAGCAATTTTCAATTCTGCTCAAGGTGCGACCTTGCACTTAAAGTGCATCAGCCTCACCACACAAGGCATCATGCCACAAGACTTCTTTCATTAATCTCAAGATCAATTGGTACAAATTACTTTTGACAAGCAATTTTGATTTCATTACACACTCATTTGTGAATTGATCAAGCCAAAATAGGAGTGTGAAAGTCATGACAAGAGAATGGTTTCTGTAAAAATTCATTTTCCCTCTTCCCTTTTATTTTCAAAAACATCTTGCCAAGAAAACTTTTTGGTGGGCCCATTTTGAGACAAGAAAACTATGGACTCAAATTTAAATTAAAACTTGGAATTTTCCCTTAAGAAAGTCACCCCTCAATCTATCATAGAGAAATACTAACCCGGTTTGACACAACAAAAAATGAAAAGAAAAAGAAAATAAAGAAAAGATTTTTGCTCTCTGGGAAAGAACCGTGGCATTAAGAAAATCCTCGGAGTTTATTTCTAAACTACTATTAACAAGGCGATAACTAAATTTCCCGCTCATGAATCATTTGAAAAACAAGCCTCTGTGTAGGCCTTTAGCGCATCTACAAAGCACAGGTAGTGGAACAATGGGTCTTGTAAGACCAACCCAGCTACACAATCATTATCAATAAAAATCAAGCCCGGCGAGGGCACAATTAAGCTCAAAAACATAAACATAAAGTCTTGGCAAGGACAATATCATCACAATCATCGAAATATGCCCGACAAGGGCCAAATTAAATCTAGCAAGGGAAACTAAGAATGTCAACAAGGCCAGGTAAGGGCAATAGAAATATCTCAAGCCCAATCAGGGGTAACCAAAAACAATAATAATAAAGAGCACCCCTCCCATCAAAAGAAGGATTTCCCTCAATGCTGCAAGCTCAAGAAAAGGGAAAAGAGGTGAAACACTCCCTGGAGGACTATGCCTTATCATTATCTATTGGTGCCTCATCAGCTGTGAACTTTCCACTAGGACCAGCATCACCCTTTTGGGAGTGCAGAGTAGTCGTAGATTCACGGAGAGCATGCTGAACCTGTGGGTCCTGATCTTCATCTAGCAAGTCATCCTCATTATCGGGTAGCTCAACCTCATCATCCTCATAGGATGCAAAACAATCGTCCATGGGCCCTCATATTAGATGGGGTTTAGGCCAGGAGCTCAAATCTTCCGCCTCAACTGGAACTTTCCCTTTTGCTTTGGCCATATCTTTCTTGTGTTCTCTCACATCTCCCGCAACAGTGTACAGCCTTGTTCTGAGGGAGGTGATCTTTCCAACCACTCCCTTAATGGCCCTTTATACAGCTTTCTCAATCAACCCTGGTAACTTGATTGCTAGCGCTTTCAGCTGCCTCTCATGATCATAGGTTTTGTCCACCATATCTTGAAGCCCACTCTTGGTCAAAGTACCTCTTGGTGCAGTGGATGTAGGTGCTTCTGAAGAATCCTTAGAAGGAGAGGATACATTTTCGTAAGCGTCTGAGTCATCAACCTCAACCTCTACCGATATCTCTATCCTACACATTTTAAAATGAGGCACATCCCTATCGGTTTAATTATAAAGATCCAACACACCAGTGGCAGGGGTAGGAGTTTCATAACTGAAATAAGGAATGCCCGTATTTGCACACTGATGTGCCACCATTTTACGACACTTTCGACTCCTTTTAACTAAGAACAATTGTACGTTTTCAAGCAACCGTCGTCGTTTTTGATGTTTTTATGTTATATTTGTAGGAAATGGAGACAAACATGGAAACGGAAGAAAATACGCGAAAAAGAGCATTCTGGATAAGAGTGACGGTTCAGGTGACGGTCCGTCAAGGGTGTGACGGTCCGTCACCCAAACCGTCACACTAAGGCAGCAAGTGAGGCAGTCCACTGCCTAAGGGTGACGGTCCAGGCGACGGTCCGTCAACCCTGTGATGGTCCGTCAGCCTGGCCGTCACACTTAGGCAGTCCGCGACGCGGAATCCGAGCGTTTTTGGGATTGGTTTCCTAGACTCCTATAAATACCCTATGTTAGTTTTATTTTAATTATTCATTCAATATACAATAGTTCTCCCAATAGTTTTAGGAGTTGTTGAGCGAGTTTTGAGAGAGGAAACGCGCTACACACGGTTTCCTTCTCCTCAAGCTTGTTCTTGAATCGTTCTTGGGATCTTGGTTTTTCTTGTTCTTGGATAATTGAAGATTGTTTTCACTATATTGTAAGAATCCATTCTCTTTATTATGAATACAATTCTCTTCTCTTCTCTTTATAGCATGATTAACTAAACCTCCCACAACTAGGGTTGTGGGAGCCATGGCAAACGTAGCGATATAGATTCCGGGTAGCGTTGGGTTCAATATATGTATTGTCACGTTGTTAATCATTCATTATTTAACGTTTTCTAGTGGTTTCAAACATTAGAACATGCCTAGGTTTAAGTTTGCTTGAGTAAAGAGATTTAAAATCGGGAAACTTGATTAACAACAAGGATTCGAGACTACTAACTCTCGTCTAATGATTAATGCTGTAACTAGATTAATCTACTTGATGTTTAGGATTGAAATCTAAAAAGCACATCTTTTCGAGGTCGAGAGAATAAAAAAGGAAATTTGTCTATTTGGTTGAGAAACGTTTAGACGATACCATTACTTCAATCACATCGTGACACGCATATAAAAAGAACCCGATTAAGCCTAGAATCGACATTGTTACTAACGCCATGGTAAACACTTCCCTAGTTCATTCTCCTAGTGATTATTTCTCACACATTATTGCTTGTTTTGTTTACAATTTGATTTCACAAAACACCCCTTTTTTTCCGGAAACTATTGATGACTAGTCACATACTTCACTAAAGGCTTAATCTTCACCATATTCTCTGTGGGATTCGACCCCAACCTTTGTTGGGTTCTATATTTGACTACGACCGCTTACGCTTCTTTAGTTAGAGGTGTAGTTTGGGCGTTATCAAAAAGTGGCGCCGTTGCCGGGGAATACGGTTGTTAATTAAGTCTGCTGTGTTTATTTGACTCTTAGTCATAATTTCCTGCTTTACGTTTATTTGTTGTTTTTGTCTTTGACAGGGTACACAGTTGTGCATGCCAAGTACCCAAAGTTCGGGGGAACAAATTTTACCTTACGACCCTGAGCTTGCTAGAACATTGAGGCGGAATATGGCCGCACAACTAGAGGCAGCGAGGATCGCTGCAGAACTGCAGGCCCAACAAAATTTGAATGCTGGTGGTCTGCAGGATGAGATTGCACGGAATGATGAAGATCTCGACTTAGATGGAGCTGGTGCTACGGGTGCCATTTTTTTCCACCGGTACCGCCCAGAGCCAAGTTCAACATCACTAGCACGATGATCCAGTTGTTGAACTTGAGAGGAGTGTTCCGAGGTGTCGCTGGGGAGGATCCAAACCAGCACCTAATGAATTTCGTGGGCATATGCAAGTCGTTTGAACTACCGGGCGTGAGTCAGACAGCGATCAGGCTCAGGTTGTTTCCGTTGTCTCTGTCTGATGAGGCAGCATTGTGGTTGACAGAGCTGACCCCCGACTTTATCGCAACGTGGGGAGAGTTGAGAGGAGCTTTCCTAGAAAGGTTCTTTCCTCCCTCTCGGATGATACAGTTGAGGGACGAGATCAGCAACTTCAGGCAGCAACCGCATGAAGCACTGCACGAGACTTGGTTGCGATTCAAAAAGAAGATAACACAATGCCCGAACCATCAGTTGACCGATAACTTTTTGATGCAGACGTTCTACCGGGCACTGAATTCGGCTACCAAGCCGACGTTAGACAACGCAACAGGTGGTGCATTCATGGGTCTCACCTTTGTTGAGGCCACAACTACTTTGGACAGGCTCACCAAAACCAACAGGGCCTGGCACACACGAGATTCAGAGGTAGCAGCTAGTACGTATGTAGTTGGTGTGTCAGCTGAGCAGCGCAGAAAAGAGGAGTAGCGCGACCAAGACATGGCGCATCTGAAAATGCAGTTGGACCTACTGACCAAGCACTTGTTCTCAGGAGGTATGGAGAAGGTAAAAGTTGTGGGTTCCCAAGGTAGAGCAGCAGAGTTGGAAACTGAGGAAGCGAATTACTTGGGGGGTTTCCAGGCCAATGGCCAAGGAAACCAAGGTCGGAACTATCAGAGAGACAAACACTATGAGAAAACCGACTACAGAGATCGCGACCAAGGAAACTGGAGGAACCACACTGATAAAGGTGGGTTGTATGTTCCACCTGGTAATCGGGATAGAGCTAGCACTGAGACAGGGACGTCGAAATTGGAGAGCATGATGGCAAAGATGCTGCTGAAGGTGGAATCGGCTGACTCTGGGGTAAAGGAGATGAGGACTGAGTTATCAATGTTTAGTCAGGTAGTAGAGTCACATTCCACCGCGATCAAGCAGCTGGAGCAGCAAGTAGGGCAAATCTCGGCATCTCTGAACCAAAGGAAGACAGGTACCTTGCCGAGTGACACGACTCATCCAAGGAATGACGCTAGCTGTATGGCAATCACCACAAGAAGCGGCAAAATATTACCGGAATCACATCTGGTAATTCAGACTCAAGGTGATGTTGCGGATGATGAAGAGGCGGTAGAGGAGGAAACTCCAAAGCCCGCGGAGAAAAGCAAGGAAGCTGAAAAGCCTCCAACTATGATGCCTCGGCCACCACCTCCGTTCCCACAGCGTTTGAAGAAGAAAGCTGACGATGGTAAGTTCTTGAACTTCATGACCATGCTGAAGCAGATTTCAATAAACATACCATTGGTGGAAGCGCTGGAACAAATTCCCGGTTATGCCAAGTTCATGAAGGACTTGATTACAAAGAAGAGGTCGGTAAGTTTTGAACCGGAAGACAACCTCCACCACTGCAGCGCTATTTCCTCTAGATCGTTAGTAGAAAAGAAGGAAGACCCAGGTGCGTTTACTGTTCCCTGCACTATTGGGAAGCTCAACTTTGGGAAAGCCTTGTGTGATCTGGGTGCTAGCATCAACTTGATGCCGCTAGCCGTCTATAAACAACTGGGTTTGGGAGCTCCTAAACCAACGTCCATAAGAGTGATGATGGCTGACCGCTCAGTGAAGAGACCTGTGGGAATATTGTCTGATGTGCTAGTAAAGATCGGTAAGCTTATATTCCCGGCTGACTTTGTGATCTTGGATTGCGAAGTGGATTTTGAAGTTCCCATAATCTTGGGACGACCATTGCTAGCCACAGCAAGAGCATTGGTCGACATGGAGAGAAACGAATTGACCTTCCGATTAAACAATGAAGTGGTCAAGTTCGATGTGTCCAAATTGATGAAGCAACCAAGTGAGATGAGGGTGGTCGCGGTCATCAATGCTATTGAGGAAGTCCCTGCGGATGTGTATCTTGAAGAGAAGGGTTGTGTTGAAACCCGAGCTGTTATGAGAGTAAAGTCGCGATCGCAAAAGAATGAGCAGGTGAAAGAAAGCGGTGAAAATAAATCAAGAAAACGAAAACACCGCAAGAGAATCTGCAAAGAAAGAGCGAAGAAGTTGTCGCGACTAGCTGTGGAGCCAATGAAGGAAGAAGCTGAAACGCAACATGAGGTTGTCGCGTGCACACACTCCATCGAGTTCTCTTGTTTTGGAGACCCTGGCGGTCTCCAACATCATTCCAGAATCTGAGTCATATCGACTTCACAGGTATTCCTAGTTCTCACAGTTTTTAGTTTTCGTATGTATGCATTGGGGACAATGCAGGAGTCTAAGTTGAGGGTGTGGGGAAACCTGTGAGTCACAACCGAGGGTTTTTGTTGCCGTGTTGACCGATAACTTTTTGATGCAGACGTTCTACCGGGCACTGAATTCGGCTACCAAGCCGACGTTAGACAACGCAACAGGTGGTGCATTCATGGGTCTCACCTTTGTTGAGGCCACAACTACTTTGGACAGGCTCACCAAAACCAACAGGGCCTGGCACACACGAGATTCAGAGGTAGCAGCTAGTACGTATGTAGTTGGTGTGTCAGCTGAGCAGCGCAGAAAAGAGGAGGAGCGCGACCAAGACATGGCGCATCTGAAAACGCAGTTGGACCTACTGACCAAGCACTTGTTCTAAAGAGGTATGGAGAAGGTAAAAGCTGTGGGTTCCCAAGGTAGAGCAGCAGAGTTGGAAACTGAGGAAGCGAATTACTTGGGGGGTTTCCAGGCCAATGGCAAAGGAAACCAAGGTCGGAACTATCAGAGAGACAACCACTATGAGAAAACCGACTACAGAGATCGCGACCAAGGAAACTGGAGGAACCACACTGATAAAGGTGGGTTGTATGTTCCACCTGGTAATCGGGATAGAGCTAGCACTGAGACAGGGACGTCGAAATTGGAGAGCATGATGACAAAGATGCTGCTGAAGGTGGAATCGACTGACTCTGGGGTAAAGGAGATGAGGACTGAGTTATCAACGTTGAGTTATGTAGTAGAGTCACATTCCACCGCGATAAAGCAGCTGGAGCAGCAAGTAGGGCAAATCTCGGCATCTCTTAACCAAAGGAAGACAGGTACCTTACCGAGTGACACGACTCATCCAAGGAATGACGCTAGCTGTATGGCGATCACCACAAGAAGTGGCAAAATATTACCGGAATCACATCCAGTAATTCAGACTCAAGGTGATGTTGCGGATGATGAAGAGGCGGTAGAGGAGGAAACTCCAAAGCCCGCGGAGAAAAGCAAGGAAGCTGAAAAGCCTCCAACTATGATGCCTCGGCAACCACCTCCGATCCCACAGCGTTTGAAGAAGAAAGCTGACGATGGTAAGTTCCTGAACTTCATGACCATGCTGAAGCAGATTTGAATAAACATACCATTGGTGAAAGTGCTGGAACAAATGCCCGGTTATGCCAAGTTCATGAAGGACTTGATTACAAAGAAGAGGTCGGTAAGTTTTGAACCGGAAGACAACCTCCACCACTGCAGCGCTATTTCCTCTAGATCGTTAGTAGAAAAGAAGGAAGACCCAGGTGCGTTTACTGCTCCCTGCACTGTTGGGAAGCTCAACTTCGGGAAAGCCTTGTGTGATCTGGGTGCTAGCATCAACTTAATGCCGCTAGCCGTCTATAAACAAGCTGGGGTTGGAAGCTCCTAAACCAAGCGCCAAATAAGAGATGATCGCTGACCGCGCATCAGTGAGAGACCTGGGGAATATGTCTGATGTGCTAGTAAAGATCGAGTAAGCTAATTCCGCCGACTTGTGATCTTGGATCTGGCGAAGTGAAATTTTGAGTCCCATAGACTGGGAACGAACCACTTGCTAGCCACAGCAAGAAAGCAATTGGCGACATGGAGAGAACGAACTGACCTCCGCTTAAAACAAGAAGTGGTCAAGTTCGATGTGTCCAAATTGATGAAGCAACCAAGTGAGATGAGGGTGGTCGCGGTCATCAATGCTATTGAGGAAGTCCCTGCGGATGTGTATCTTGAAGAGAAGGGTTGTGTTGAAACCCGAGCGGTTATGAGAGTAAAGTCGCGATCACAAACGAACGAGCAGGTGAAAGAACGAGGTGAAAATAAATCAAGAAAATGAAAACACCGCAAGAGAATCTGCAAAGAAAGAGCGAAGAAGTTGTCGCGACTAGCTGCGGAGCCAATGAAGGAAGAAGCTGAAACGCAACATGAGGTTGTCGCGTACACACACTCCATCGAGTTCTCTTGTTTTGGAGACCCTGGCGG
>QJPP01000510.1:0-146866 GCA_003996215.1 Jaltomata sinuosa
ACATGCTGAAACAACAGAATATCCTGTCTGAAACAGACCAGCATCCACGTAAGTTATATGAAATCCTATATTAGCCAGATATAGTATGTAGACATTCAAGAAACAGGTCATGTTAACTATCTATAATGGACTACCTTTTTTCTTCTAAAATCAAGTATAAACTAAATAACATCACTCATCCTAAAGTACCGACAAGGAAAAAAAGTATAACTCATTATAAATAGAAAGAGATTTTTCTTTGGGTGATAAACAAAAATGTTTTTTTGACTTACGTTTTATCTCTTTTCTCTCTATGAACACAGTTTTGAAAGTGCTTGCTGCATCACTTAGAGAGACCATTTAACGTGACACAATGGTGCCTTGTTTTAACAGATAAGGTCAGGTGAGGAAAGCAAGCACTCCGTTGCTTCCTTTTGTTCATCTTTTTACCATTGACAAGAAGGAAAAAAACATAGCCACCAAAATTTGGAAGTTGAATGAGATCTCGTTACAAGAATTGACCCAGCAACCAGGTCTTCTTCCAATCTGTCTAGGTGCTTTAATTTTTGTGACTGATTTACAGTAGTTTTGGAAAGAGTATTGTAAGCCTGAGACCTGTTCTGAGTTAGCATAGTTATAAAATTTACGAGGATTTCCTAGTTATTTTAGTGTGTGATGTTACTTTTTGGTATTTTTTCATAATGTGTGTTTTCTTGCTTCTTTCCAAGAGCCCAAGGAACCTTCTCACCTTTTTATGCTTTTGCTCTCGCTTTTTTAATATGTAAAGATATTCCATTCATTTATCCTAGCACCCTCTTGAGTAAAGGATGTATCTTCTTGCACATTTCCTTTTTGAAAGCACTGTGAGCAAGAGTGCGAAAACATATTTTCGGGAATGATTCTCTTGTCAAGTATAAACTTAGTAATCATTAATATTTCATTCACTTCAGAACATATAGCCATTAATATACACATGAGGAGCTCCAGTATAGAACATCGCAGATAAAAGAAAAAGAACATACCAGGGTTCCTACTGAGAGAATGTGCGAGAGAATGTGCACATTAAAAAATCCTGCTAAGATACTGGCAACAATTCCAACCCAAATTTGTGAATGAACAGGAGTGTGTCGTGTTTGATGTACTTCACCAAAAAGTGATGGTAACAAACCGTCTCTTCCAAGGCCAAGATATAGTCGGGACTGCTCATAAAAAAAAATTCACCCCTTATGGACCAAATTCGTAGCTTGTTTAATGACATCAGCATCTCGACATAAAAGCAGTATACCTGTACATAAAGCCCAACCAGGAGAGTGGTAGTAAGTCCAGCAATAGCACCAATGCTGATTAATACTGACACATATTGCAAGCCTTTCGACGTAAAAGCTTCAGCCAAGGGAGCATCCCCCCCAAGGGACTTGTATGGAAGCATCCCAGTGAGCACCAAGCAGACTCCAACATATAATGCAATACAAATAAGCAGGCTCCCGATTATGCCCAACGGCAAGTCTCTCTGATCACCAGGTTCATCATCAAACATATCAGTAAGCACAGAAAAAAGGGAATGATCAAAATCACTAGATACTTGTTAAAAGACGGTCGCGAAAAGGGCATCATATCAATCAGTCTTACTTGTGGGCTCTTAGACTCTTCCGCAGAATTCGCAACTGCATCAAACCCAACATACGCAAAGAATACTACAGTTGCTCCCGTCAGTACAGATTCAAAACCATTAGGTGCAAACGGACTCCAATTTGAAACATCAACCTCAAAAGCTCCAACAATGATGATAAAAATAACAATGACTACCTGCAGCGAATTGTCTCTCGGTCAGAGAGCCATGTCATTTTATGTCAATCCTAAAAGAATGAATCATGTAACTATTGTGCTTCACAAATTTTTCAGAACAAAGGAAAATAATATTATGACTACGGCATTTCTTATTAAGGAAGTCCACAGTGCAGGCACACGTGAATGGCCTGATAAATAACAAATGAAACATCACCTACTTAAAATCTATTATAAAAATAAAGTTCTGGGATTTTGGGACACCTGGTACTGATGTAACTCATTACAGATATTCAGAATTTTTCAGCAGAAAAAGATGAGCTACTACCAATTCTTTAGTTTCTCCCCACATTTTCAGATTGCAGGGCTTCTCGCTTTTCATGAATGTGTCTCCCCATCTGCTTATGTGAGTTTTACCCGCCTTTTACTCTGCTTGCTTCTGACTCCCTATGAGCCCTTACTTTTTCGGATGGTCGGCAGGATTACTTTTACCTTTATGTTTTTTTTTAAGAAAAGATTTTTTAACTGTTGAGAAAACTTTTACCTTGATGTCTATAATATTTTCAATTTATCTGATCAAATTTTAGATTATGTTGGCATCATTTAGATAAAAAAATTATATCCCATCATTATCACTTCAATTTGGTTCGAGTTTTATTTGCTTTTCTATTAGAGATGATTTTAATTGTAGGAAGAGTTCTAACTTGATAAACTCATGCTATAGGTATATGTACTAAAATCAGACAAGACTTGATTTCTGTCTTTTCCCCTTTCTCATTTTCTGTCGTTGCTCTTAAATTTCACTCTTGTCCCTTTTCTCATTTCTTCCTCGTGCCTTCTTCTAAGTCTCCATTTTCCTCATTATAACCTCTCCCTCATCATTTTTCTAGTCTTATTTTTAGTGTCACATCCCAAAAGAAAAGGATGAATAGATGGACAATCAGCAAGGAGGAATTACATGCATATTCTAATACTCACATTTGAAATTATTTATGTTTATTGACTTCAGAGAGTATCAGACACAAGTAGTCCAATTATTTTAAACTACATACTTGCCAAGAAGGAACTTTTGGAAAATCAATGTTGTCTGACCTCCTATCACTGTTGACTGTTTTAGACTGCCCACTCTTCTTACCATCAGATTCCCCATCTCCCTCTCTCCCATTCCAAAATTATATTTTCATGTGGTCAATAAGAGTCTTACCACATTTCTCTTCCAAATAGAAGAAGTAAATTGATTGCTACTCTAGAACTCAACAAATTAGAACTACAACTGAAACATCGAGTATCAGTGCTGATGCCATTTCCTCCTTTATGGAAGCAGATTATCTGATTGTAGTGGAATTCAATTTTTTCTAAATAAGGTTAATAATTTATTAATCTGAGAAGAACTCCCGTATACAAGCTGTATACATAAAGGTAGAGGACCTACACAAAAACATGGTCCTCTACAAATGATACCCAACCTTCTATACAGAGATAAACTTTATGGGGGCAGCAAAAACTATCTAACAATAAAAGGCTATTTCTTTTTGACAAAGAATCATTTTCTATCCCCTCAAAAGCTTTCCTATTTCTTCCTTTCCACCGGACCCACATGATGGACAGAGGGGTAACATCCCATGCCCTGTGTTTTCTTTTCCTTCTTCTAAAGGACCAACTATGCAACTCGTCATTCAGTTGAACGCGGCATCACCGGGCTACACACTGAACTAGTTCAAAACAACCCACCACAGGGGTGTAGCCACTTGTCAGTGTAATAAGAGGTGATCCACATCTTTTTCTAAGCATCTATACATAAAACACTAGCAAATATATGTAGTTATCCTCTTCTTCAGATTATGGGAGAACTTAAATCTCCTTACCTAAAGTTAACTAATTTTTGAACTTGCATTAGCAATGTTTACACTAAACTTAAGGAGTTACACTTCGATATCAGAAGGAGCTTTATCCCTAAATGATACTCAATCACCAAGAAGAACAAGCTCGCCTATTATGCCAAATAACGAAGGACAAAGAGTAGATGGCAAGATCACCTTAGTCACTGTCATCGCTGAATTTAATATAGAAGATTCTCCAACACCTCGACATAGAACAATTGTCAGAAGTACTAGGAGAATTGGAGCTAATAAATTAAAAGAAAATGCTCCATATATTTCTTCACTGCCATGTCCAACCCAACTTGGGATGTTGTTCTTGAGGAAGGGAATGAGCTCTAGTGCAGTAATCACATAACTTGCTAAACTGCGAGCTATGCTAGCTGCACCAATATGATAATCAAGCATCAACTGTGAAAATACAAGGAAAGCAATAATCTCGTTGAAAGCTGTATAAGCATACAAGTATGCTCCCCCAACAACGGCTGGAAAGCGTGAAGCTAACTCAGCATAACAGAGAGCATTGAGCACACAAGATCCTCCTGCAATTATGAAGCTGACAGTGACTCCTGTACCAGAAAAAATTAAACCCTCATTAATAACACATGCGTACTATGGAAGAAAAAATAGCACAACGGAAGAAACAGATCAATATAGGCGATACCTATTAGTTAGGACTATGTTTTAGTCATGTTAGTACGTTTATCATAAATCTTATGTTTTAGGAGTCCTTTTAGCCCTATCTAATATTTATATGCCAACAGAAAGTGTAAAAACATGTAGTACTTACAATCACTATTATAGGTGGTAAGTGAAATCACACAACTGGGGTCTGGGGAGGGTAGAGTGTACGCTGACCTTACCACTACCTCGTGGAGGTAGAGAGGCTGTTTCCAAAAGATCCTCGGCTCGAGTACAACAAATCCAAGTAAAAGAAGAAGAAGAAAACAATGAAGAAAGCATAGCAATTACTAAGGAAAGCAGTGCATAGCCTACAAGAAAGGAAAAATAACAGCAAAATAATGTGATAATCAAAACACAATAATGAATAAACAACATATGATGATAGATATCAAAAGCAAGAACTACAAAAATATGACTAGTACTAAGACAGACACCAACAAGCCTAAGCCTTCGAAAAGCAAGACAACACTCCACTACCTACTAACCTTCTACCCTGATACGCGACCTCTATACCTTCCTATCTAAAGTCATGTCCTTGGTAATATGAAGTTGCGTCATGTCTTGTCTAATCACCTCTCCTCAATACCTTTTCGTCCTACCTCTACCTCCTCGTACCCCTATATCCAACCTCTTGCACCTCCTCACAGCGGCATTTGCGCATCTCCTCTTCCTATGCCCAAACCATCTTAGTCTTGCTTCCCTTATCTTGTCCGCCACAGAGGCCACTCCCACCTTGTCCGGGATATCCTCATTCCTAATCTTATCGCTCCTAGTATGCCGCAAATCTTAATATCCTCATGTAGTAGTAGTAGTAGTAGTATATGGACTAGCAGTAATAGGTTCATTGCAAAGTCACTCATCAAATTTGGACCATGTTTTCAACATTATGGGAACTAAGTAAGCTTAGAATTATTTTAAGGCAAAAAGAAAATGTAATTAGCCTTAAAATAGATCTTTTTCGTTTCTTAATTTTTGGCGTAATCAGATCTTTTACAAGACGTTGCTGACATTATCAACATTAGTGCATTGCACAAACTGTAAAGCTCTTTCACCAGCACAATCTTCCTGCTGCTTTGTTTTTAATAGAATTCTTAGCCTTACATATTATTATATAATATGGGTTTAATATGAACTTAAATGGAACGACATAGCCTGAGGATTCATATACTCCTCGAACTTACATGGAATTGATGTATAGTTGTTGTTGTAGCAGCAGCAGTAGTTGGGTCTAAGATGAGCTTAAATGGAATGATATAGCCTGAGAATTCATATACTCGACTCGAACTTACTTGGAATTGAGGCATAGTTGTTGTTACTGTAATAATATATGCGTACTTGATATGGAAACGATATAAGAGATGTGATGTGCTTCTATTTCATTGAAGAAGCTTAATTTAAGATATGCTTACTCAAGCTGGATAGTAGTACTTTTTGTCCCATTTTATGTGACACTTTTTCTTTTTTAGTTTGTCCCCAAAAATAACACTTTTGTATACAACAACACACCCAGTATATTCCCACACAGTGGGTCTGGGGAGGGTAGAGTGTACACAGTCCGTACCACTACCTCAGGGGCGAGGTAGAGAGGCTGCTTTCGATAGACCGCCGGCTCAAAGCAAAAACAGTTTATAAACTAATATAATATAAGAACAAGAAACAATAGGAAGCACCAAAACAACAGATAGTAACAGAAACACGACAACCACAAAAAACCACAGTCGACCAACCCGGAACAACAAACATGACCCAAATACCAAGCACAAGACACTACAAGCGTAGCACTACAACTACTTGCACAAACCACAAAACCAAACACTCCTACTTACTAGGCGCATCCTTTCCTACTAACCTTCTACCCTAATTCGCGTCCTCCACACCTTGCTATCTAGGGTCATGTCCACAGCAAGCTGTAACTGCTCCATGTCACATCTAATCACCTCCCTCCAATGCTTCTTCGGTCTACCCCTACCTCGCCTGAAACCATCCATAGCCAACCTCTCACACCTCCGCGCTAGGGCATCCGTGCCCCTCCTCATCACATGCCCGAACCACCTCAACCTCGCTTCTCGCATCTTGACATCCACCGAAGTCACTCCTACCTTGTCACGAATGATCTCATTCTTAATCCTATCACTCCTAGTAAGCTCACACATCCATCGCAACATCCTCATCTCCGTCACCTTCATCTTTTGGATGTGAGAGATCTTGACTGGCCAACACTCCACCCCATACAACATAGTTGGTCTAACTGCCACTCTGTAGAACTTACCTTTAAGTTTCAGAGGCACCTTCTTGTCACACAAGACTCCGGAAGTGAGCCTCCATTTCATCCACCCAGCACCAATACGGTGAGTGACATCCTCGTCGATCTTTCCATTTCCCTGGATCATAAACCCAAGATACTTGAAACTATCTTTCTTCTGAATGACCTGAGTATCGAGCTTCACTACCACGTCCATCTCCTGCTCCACCGCACTGAACTTGCACTCCAAATATTTCGTCTTGGTCTTGTTCAACCTAAACCCTTTAAGGGTCTGTCTCCAAACCTCCAACTTAGCATTAACTCCTCTGCAGGTCTCGTCAATCAAAACTACATCATCCGCAAATAACATACACCATGGCACCTCACCTTGAATCTGTCGCATCAAAACATCCATCACCAAGGCAAATAAAAACGGGCTAAGAGTCGATCCCTGGTGCAGCCCCATCAATACCGGGAACTGCTCCGAGTCTCCTCCCACAGTCCTAACTTGAGTCTTAGCTCCATCGTACATGTCCTTAATTGACCTAGAGTACGCAACGAGGACACCCCTAGACTCTAAGCACATCCATAGAACCTCCCTGGGGACTTTATCGTAGGCCTTCTCTAGATCGATGAACACCATGTGCAGATCCTTCTTCCGCTCCCTATACTGCTCTACCAGTCTCCTCACAAGATGAATGGCTTTTATAGTCGAGCGTCCTGACATGAATCCGAATTGATTCTCGAAAATATTCACGATCTTCCTCAACCTCAACTCTACCACCCTCTCTCAAACCTTCATAGTGTGACTTAGCAACTTGATACCAGTGTTCTGGGAGGCGGGCGCTTCACCGCTTAAAGCGGCGAAGCGAGGCGAGGCGCCCCTTTGCCGAGTTGCTGCTGTGATGCGCAGGCAGCCTCACTAAGCGACCGCTTCTAGGGCTGAGGCAACGAGGCACAGCGAAGCGCGAGGCGGCCGAAGCGGGCGCTTTATGGTGACAGACATTTAAAAGGTCTATTTTGGTATTTTACATTTTAAAAAAAAGGAAAATTTGTTAAACTTCTAGAGTTTCTCTCTACTGTTGCTGGCGACATTTGCGACTTCTTCAGACCAGGTAACTTCTTCTCTTCTTCACTTCTTCTCTTCTTCTCCTCTTCTCTTCTTCTCTTCTTCTCCTCTTCTCTTCTTCTCTTCTTTTCTTCTTCTTCTATGCTGCGATTGCTCTTCTTATTCAAAGCTGCGATTTTTTTTTCATCTTCTTCTTCTGTTCTTCTTCAGAAGCTCAAAGAGGCGAGGCTCTGGTTTTTTTTTCAATTTTGCTCTGTTTTTTTCTTCAAAGTTCAAACCTGCTCTGTTTTTTTTTCTTTCCAATTTTGCTCTGTTTTTTTTTCAAGTCTGCACTCTTTTTTTTTCAATTCTGATTTGCTTCTTAATTCTTAAATCTTAACAGTGATTCAAAATGTCTGATCCGGCTTGGAAATATGGTACAAAAGCTGATCCGAACAATAGGTCTAAAGTTACATGTATTTTCTGTAACAAGACGTTTAATGGTGGAATTTTTCTCCATAAACAACATCTTATTGGTTCTTATAGTGATGTAATTGGCTGTTCAAAATGTCCGGATAATGTGAGGAATGAAATAAAGGAGTATGTTGAGGGAAAAAGGGATCTAAATCGTCAAATGTTATCTCAACCACCAATAGTTACTAATCTTGATGATGATGATGATGAAATGGAAGAAGGAGAAGCTGTTGATTTGTCACTTCCTTCAAAATCACAAAAACAATCACAGAATGCATCAGCAGTCTCTTCAAGTTATGGATCAACCGGTAGGAAAGGTCCAATAGATTGTTACTTTCCTAAGAAGCCAGTAGATATTGCAGGGACAAATGGTAAAAAGAATGTGCATGATGTGGCTAAAGGAGTTCTGAGGGATCGTGCAGTTGCGGCCTTTTCACGGTGGTTGTATGATGCAGGTCTTCCCTTCAATTGTGTCAATTATACCGACACTTTTGGAGCCTTCATTGAAGCCGTAGCCCAATGTGGTCCAGGTATGAAGCCTCCCACTTATCATGAAGTTAGTGTCACTTATCTAAATAAAGAAGTGGAAGAGACACAAAAACTTGTGGAGGAGCATCGGCTTGAATGGAACAAATTTGGATGTTCCATTATGATGGATAAGTGGACAGCAAGAACCGGAAAGATGATCATCAATGTGTTGGTGAATTCTCCTAAAGGAAGCTTATTTCTTGAATCCATTGATGCGAGCGACTCGTCTACTGATTCCATCAAAATGTTCTCCTTGTTTGAGAGCACCATAGAGAAGATTGGAGCAGAGAATGTTGTTCAAGTGGTTACAAATAATGCAGCTGAAAATGTTAAAGCAGGTGATATGTTGAAGGGAGTGTTCCCTCACATATATTGGACTCCATGTGCAGCTCATTGTATAAACTTGATGTTCGGGGATATTTTCAAGGAAAGACCCTTCCAAGATGTTTTCACTAAGGCAGTTAGGGTGCATTCTTACATTGTCCAAAGGCCTTTGTTGTTGAATATGATGAGGAGATTCACTAAACAAAAAAACTTAGTGAAACCTGGCAAGACTAGATTTGCTACTGCTTTCTTGACCTTGCAAAGAATGCACATACAAAAGGGCAATTTGAGAACCATGTTCACTTCAGATGAATGGAATAATAGTAAATTTGTAAAAGAAGTGAAAGGAAAAGAAGTTGCAAGGATAATGCTTTCTTACACCTTTTGGAACAATGTTGTTTATGCTCTTAAAGTCAGTGGTCCCTTGCTTAAAGTTCTTCGTTTGGTAGATGGTGAGGCAAAACCATCAATGGGTTACATTTATGAAGCGATGGATAAGGCTAAGGAGGGTATTAAAAAGTTCTTTACTGATGAGCATAAATATAAGAAGGTCTTTGAGATCATTGATAAAAGGTGGAAGGATCAACTCCATCAACCGTTGCATGCGGCTGGTAATATCTTGAACCCATCACTCTATTATAAACGTGAGAATGATTTGCTGAATAAGAAATTGATGGAGGGATTTCATAAGTGCATTGAAAAGTTGGTGGTTGATGAAAAAGTTCAAGATAAAATAACCGATTAGATTAGTACTTATTGCTCTGCTGATGGACTTTTTGGAATACCATTGGTCGTAAGACAAAGAGACAGAAAGTCACCAGGTGAATGACTCCTATGTTTCTTTTGAGTTAACAGTAACACTTCAAGTTGTTTCTTTATAATTTGTTGCTAAATTTTGAACGATTATTCTACTTTAATAGTTGAATGGTGGAGGCTTTATGGTTCAGAAGCTCCAGAGTTACAAAAGTTCGCCATCAAAGTTTTGGGTCTAACTTGTAGCTCATCTGGGTGTGAGAGAAATTGGAGTGTGTTCGAACATGTAAGACTTAGAGGAAAGCTTTAGTATATTGAGATAATTATATTATATCTCAAATGTCTCAAGTCTCAACTCCTACTAATTACTTGTCAATATTTATTTGCAGATTCATACCAAGAAGAGGAATAGACTCACCCTAAAGCGCCTCAGTGACTTGGTGTTCATAAAATACAATAGAACATTAAGGCGTCGTTACAGAGCTCGCGATGAAATTGATCCAATTAGCTTGGACAATATTGATGATGCCAATGAATGGCTAACTGGAGTTGAGAATGCTGAAGATGAACCAATTTTTAAGGAAGATTCTACTTTCACTTGGGGTGTTGTTGCCGAGGCAAGTGAAGTTGAGCAGAACCGTTATGGTTTAAGGGGGAATACTTCAAGTTCAAGCTTACATAACAAGGGAAAAGAAGTAGCTACTTCAACTTCAAGACTAGTTGATGAAGATGATGAAGTTGAAGATGATGAGCAATATAATAATGATAATGAAGGAATACAAGATTTAGATGATCTTGGACTTGATGAAGTAGAGCTTTAGAAGAACAAGAATTAGATGTTGAAATCTTTGGTTTGCTTTAAAAGACTGCTGGCCTGACTGTTTTTCTTCTTTTTTTTTCTTCTTCTTTTTTTTCTGCTCTATTTTGTGGCTGTTTTGTAGTTGCTGATTTACTGTGTTACTGCTCTGTTTTTAGGCTTTTTTAAAAAAAATTGCGCTTCACCTCAATGAAGCGGGCGCTTCGCTTAAAGCATGAAGCGGAGCCTTGTCGCTTTTTCCTGCTTCACGCTCCCCAGAACACTGCATTGCGCAACATTAGATATTGTACCTCGCTAAAGCAGCCAGCCAATGAATCTATCATGTAATCTCAATTTGCAGTGCAAAGTATGATGTATGACATGTCAAGTGATACTTATCCATACAAATTTTTAAAAGGATAAAAACGAAACATTACCCTCAAATAGGAACCTTAAACCTAATTATGCTGCTGCTTTTTCTTTTCCTCTAGCTCGTGTTTGTTACCGAAAATTTTAGTGGAGATTAAGTGCATCAACCCAAAAAAAAAAAAGAGAACAAGAGGAATCAGCCACTAGAACATTCATTATGGTGCATAATGCAAGTCAGACTTCCATTTTCAACCTAATTCAATGAAACCTAAGATTTTGCTAGGAAAAGTAAAGTCCATTATGGGCACCAAGAGAGATCTGTTTTACATTTGCCTTAGCAGCAATAATTTATCAATCAACTTCTTGATAACAGAGTAAAAGGGTATTTGGTGTTTTATCTTCTGTCTACTTCTTCTAAAATAATTTTAGCTTTCTTATTAACTAAACTCTGCAGTTGTCCCAAAATCACACAACCAGAATTTGAACATCAAGTACTATAAGGAAAAAATTTTACTTTTAAAACTGAGCAGCAAGTGACCTACTTTTACCCAATGAACTACAGAGATACATGTAGGCAAATTTGTGCAAATCAGCTTCCAACAACCAAATTATTTACGCTCGGACTAAGAAGAATGTTTTGGCTCATCTTTATGTCTACTCTAGCTTTCCTGCTGCCAGCAATCCAGCACACAGAATTAGAACATAGCACACAATTCAACTACTTTCGCATACTTCTTTAAAAGAATTTTAGCTTTCTTATTTTAGAATAAAATCCGCAGATGCCCAAAATATCGACCAGAGGTTGAACTTCAAATATGAAGAATCCAAAAAAATAAAAAATACTTTAGCTAAACACAGCAGCAAATGACCAACCTACCTACTTCCACTCTGTGAAACTATAAAAATACATATAGGCACATATGTGTGCTTCAGCTAGTATTCAACCACCAGATCAATTCACACTTGACTACGAAGAATGCTTTGTACTCAAATTTATGTCTACCTAGCTTTTATGCCACCAGCATCACATGACAAAAGGACATAGCCTACAACTCAATTGCAGCTAGAGACTAGATAGCTCTTTCCAGATCTGATGCCTCCAAAACTAACTTATGTACTACATTCATATAATTGTTAGAACAGGCTTGCCAATGATTTTATATTTGAAACCAGTGACTCAAACCAACTTACACGACCAGAAAAAAATATAGTTTGGCAGTCCAAAAATCACTTCAAAATATAATAGTACTTCCAAAATTACCATTTTCTAGAGGACAAGTTTGAGGCTGAAACAGCTGCTATCATGCAACCTTTCAGTGGAATTTTTACATGGGAACCATCTGACTCCTTTAGGATGAGATGATGATCCTTGATTTGAGCAAATTTCTGAGTAGGTGTAACCTCTAAGATCTCTTTCTTGCCTTTTTGCTGCATCAAGGCTTTGTCCACTGGAAGAGCCTTTGGTATTCTTTCAGATTCTAGAACCCAGACTATCCCCTGGGAGACAAAACACAAGCACAATACAGTAAGTTGAAACTGATCAAGTCCAATTAAGAAAATGTGAAAGGAACTCGAATTGACAAACAAATTCGATGCCTATCACTCAATGTGAGCTTGTGAGCAATTATAAGTTATCTCCGAGAACACATATCTCAGAACAAAATTATGAAAAAGAAACATTGTTAATAAGGTATTATTCCAAAATCATATTAACTGTGAAAACAAAATATCTTTTTAAGGTAATAATAATATCCCGGATAACAAGGTTATAAAAAAACTCTGAAAAAGAAATATATTCAAAATTATACCCTCAGCTTGAAGATAACAGCAGATCTGATAATCTAAACTGATAATCCCTCTAGCACATCCTATCATGTTTCGTTCAATGGAAATAATGTTGTGATCTCCTCCCATTTCTAATAGAAAAAAGACGTTGAGGACCTGTTACAAATAGATACCTCTTGTAGCACACCTGTTATACTGTCCGAAGTTTCCTGAGATGTAATTTTCTACTCTTCTGCCTTTTCAGTTATAGAACATTAAATATCTCTCAAGGAACACCTTCTTCTTTCTCTTCTGAGAAGGGGGAGATGAACGAATCCTAAATGTTACTCGATTTTACAAATAATAATATCCGCTAATAGTAATCTTCTTATCAAGAAAGACCATAAAACTAAAAGCTTGGCCTTCCAGGGCCTGTTGGTTTGGTTTGAAGCAGGACGCTTACCTAGCCAACGCTTAGATCCGGCTCTACCCAAACTTTTCTGGTTCACCCCAACATTCCCCACTTGTCCGACTGTTGCTGAGATTTATTTGGAATATGGTGCCAGGAAGCACTTGTAGTGTTAAAGAACCTAAATTATTGAATATTAAATTGAGATGGTTTAAAGACAGAAACATGGATAGTTACTTAGCGAAGATTCATATAGCGAATCCCACTAACTCGGAATTGAAGCACAATTGTTATTGTTGAAATTGTTCTCAAGAAGCACAAGAATCCACTTGTAAGTTTCAGTTGTACAATGTTAGGATGGTTCTCACCATAAAGTGTCTGAATATGAGAATTCGGGTCATCATTCACCTTTTAATCTTTCCGAACATAGTCTTAAATCTGTGCTAGCCATAAATCTCTAATCCCTTGAAAGTGAAGAAGACACTGCATTCCAACACCCTATTAGGAAGGAAAGATGAGTACTTTTAGTGCAAAAAATATTTTGTGGGTGCTTGGAAGTTGTTAAAATACGTGCCTTTGGGAAAGCACAAAAGATTGATGCGGGGTATCTTAGTAGCTCAGTTGATTGACTACCTGAACTTTCACTTAATTGATGAGGGTCGATTCTCCACCTTGTAATCTCCTCCCCAATTTCCCCTTCCCCTACCCCCGATGAACAAAAGAAAATTTTAAAAATAACAAAAAGATTGATACTTATGTAACTACTTAATTTCTCCCACTATCAAATCAAAGTGCATTTTTTTTTTCTTGAGCTTAATTTTAATTCACTAAACACTAAGAATCCATTATATATTTTACTGAACACTTAATGGAGTACTTCAGTACTTCTACAAAATCTATGGCACTTCCATTTGCTTCACCTGTGAGAATTTCTACTAATTCTTTCTTTAAATCATCAAAGCTCATCCTAATCTCGGTCGAGATTATTGCCTTAGCCCTGTCATATCATCTGTATAATGGAGTTCGTCATTTATTGACGGATTTTTCGTTCTTAGAATTGGAAGAAAAAGATTGAAATGAGTGTAAAAAAGTAAAAAAAATTACGGTCCCAAGACATACACCTTAACCACTTAATACAAGATATTTATGTGCTCAATAATCACATATATACACCCTTTATTCCAAAAAGTCTACCACTTCTCCCAAAATTTCAACCTAAATTGCATACCAACATTTCAAAACACCCTTATTCACTACTTAGACATGGGAAATTTGCTACTATACTTCTAATGTAGTAGTTCCCAAACTTTAATCTAGTTAATTTAGCTGTCATATTGACTAATCAGTCAAACTGAGCAGCATAAATAAATATTAAGCAAGTAAAAATGACTTAATTACCTGTTTCTGGTACAACGAGAAATCGAAATCCCCAGTAGACGATAGCGACCCGTCGGGTTTAGCTCTATCCACTTCACGAGCAACTCTACGGTTCAACCATCGAAGCAAAAACACAACGCACACAGCTTCCACTGCAATAACCGTTACAGCTCCCAAAACAAACACTATAAAAAGCAACAACATTCTAAATTTGTCCAAGAAGCTTCGCTATTGTCACAAATCCATCATTTTTATGCACAAATCTTCGGATCCTTGTACTCTTTTGACTAATATGAAGAAGGGATTCGAGAGAAAAAGAGGAGAAAATAGGTCACCCTGTACGTAATTAAGAAGGAAACCGTTTAACTAAGTTAAACGAAATTCTGGGATAAAGTATTACTATAAGCATACTTTTATGGGTTTAAGCAAAGTTGCTGACCAAATTCTGACCAACGCGTTTGTAAATTTTTGAACTTCTTTTGAGAAATCAAATTGAAGTAAATTTTTTTAGATAGTCTACCTTTGTAAAAGACCTTGTTATTTTTCCATTTTAATTTTTTTCCTAGAAATGATTTTTTAGATTTTTAGATTTATGATCTTTTTACGAGAAATTGTTGCTTTTACATATAAAAGGTCTAAAAGGTCATTTTCTTTAAGTAACAAAAATTGCAGTAGAGCGATAAATACTTTTTTTATTTTTAACTAAAGGTTTTGGGTTCGACTCCTCCTTGTGTACGAAGCCATCTTTGTTAAGAGTGTTTTAACTCTCACTGTGAAACTTTTCGAGACTCCAATGTGAGTACATCGGATGAGAAATTAAAGAGACATCACTTACTCGAAAATTGATTTTATAGATTTTACTTATAAACTTTTTTAATAATAAATTTTTATTTTTATAGCTAAGAGATCTAAAAGACACTATTTTCTTTTCTTATTCAATTTGCAACTCTCAATGATGTCATTTGCTCAATTCCTACCAGTGTGGTCCATGCTAGTTCAATTGGGTTCCAATCATTATTCCATCATTATTACCTGGGCCGGGCCCAAATTAGGAAAGGACGGGAGAACTGAGAAGTGCACGCATAGCTATTTTTTGGGTAAAATTTTTGCCGTCCTTTTTTTGGAATAGTTTGTTCATCAAATGATATTTTTCATATAATTTATATACTTTTTATATTTCAGTTTATGTGATACAGTTTAAACTTCAAGAGTTAAATTTTTAAATTCAGATGAAGAATTTTTAATATAATATTTATATATTTAAAAATTATATAAAAAATATATTATAAGTCATAATTATTGAAAAATTAAATTTTTTAAAAGATATATGAAAAAATCACAGTCAAAAATTTATTTATTTTTTGATTCTCAAAATCTAAAAAGTGTGACATAAATTGCAATAAAAAAAGTACCTTTTAAACCACAATCTAAAGATTTCTTTGGAACAAACCAAAAAAAAAATTGAGAAAAAGTTAGATAACAATATAAACTTTTGTAAGTTATTACATAAATGTTAGACTATAGTATAGTGTTTTCTGCGTAAAGGTGAGCAAACATTATCTAAAAAAAATTTAAAGACTTATTTGCACAATTTATAAAAAATATGAACAAAAATAAATGAGAAATTTTCGTATATCTACACAAAATTAAATACTTTGCAAAAAAAGTAGTCACACTTATTTTTACACTAAAAAAAATAGCCAAGGGGAATGCGAGATTTAACCACACTTCAACCGTGGCTAATGATAATATACTCCATGCTTTTACCACATAGCCACGATTTTTGTGGGGGTAACTAAAATTTACAAATATAATTTATTTTTCATGCAGTCAATTTGACCACGGGTAGACCGTGGCTATATCTTAATCTTATTGTGGCTGAATAAATTTTATATCCCTATAATGTATATGTAATGTATCAATGTTGTATAAATAGTTACGTAATGTATCGATATTGTATAAATTGTATATAAATGTATATCGATATTATATAAATAGTGTAAAAACGTGTATCGATATTGTATAAATGATGTATGAACATGTATATATGATGTGTAGATAGTTATGTAGTGCATATATAATGTATCGATATTGTATAGATGTGCATAAACATGTATCGATATTGTATATATAGTTATGTAATGTATCGATATTGTATAAATGATGTATAAACGTATGTCGATATTGTATAAATAATTATGTAATGTATCGATATCGATATTTATTTAATCATCATGCGTTTCACCCTAGTAAATAAAAGTATAAACAAAAAATAATAAAATAACATAAATTTTCCTTTTATTCAATAAAAGAAATGAAACAATTAAAAGAGCAAAAAAGATTTTAAGAAAGGAGCAACAATTATTATTTTTTTAAAAAGAGGGAAAACATAGTGAAAAAATAGCAATGTTTTTTTAAAAAAAAATTGCAGCAGAAAAACTTTAAAAAAAACAAAGAAAGTATTGTTTTAACCAATGCTGATTTAGCCACGGTTTATGGATCATATAGCCACGATTTGCGCGTGGCTAAATCATATTTTTTATTAGTGTGGTCAAATGGCTAATTAATGTAATAAATGAGTGATTTTGTAAAGTGACTATTTTGGGTGTAAATAAGTTTGATGGGCTTCACTTCAAACGTCGTATTCTATACGTAATGAAAAGATACGTATAGAGAAACTCATTTCATTGCCAAAGAAATCCCTTTGCTGAGAAGGTATCACACGAGGATATCTAAAAGAAAATAAAGGGAAGTTGCTTGCCCGAAGGGGAAGGAAGAGGTTTCTTTGCTGGCCTTTTCATCGAGAGATGCGGCCGTTGTTGTCTCTATGCCTTTTTGCCTATCTTACTCTTTCAAAGGACAGATGTCCACAATGCTATCATTAACATCTGATCTTTTTTATCTTCTCAAGAGAAGCCCAAGGATTCCGGCTCTGCCTAATTTTCCCAAAATAAATTGTGGCCTAAAAAATGGATCTTCGTGTAAATCAATGAAGGACATTGTTTAAATATTAACCAAGTTCTCAAATTATTTAAAATTTAGCCAATAATTTTGAAAAGGATAGTGCCCGCTTCTCTTCTTCAATGTCTTCATCTTCTTCATAACCACACTAACGATGATTTTCATCTCACTATCAAGCATAACTTTCAGATGATATAAGCTTCATCACCTTATTCCTATGGGAGTAAGGACAACCGAATGTACTAAAATTATCGCTATGTGCGGAATTCGAAAAAGGATCGAATCACAAGGACCTATTCCAACATGAGTATTAATTCAAATTTGAATTGTGGAATTCAAATTTAAGGACGTATGCATCATTTTAGACTTTTAGTCACCAAATTGTCAAAAAGAAATACATCAAATTGGTCACTATTATTTGTTTTTTGTTATTCTCCTTATTCTTTTGTCTTTTTCAATGGCCTATAGTTGAAATCACAATAATTAAACTTTTAGGGCACAAAACTTAAAGTTTAAACTACACACTTCGAACTTCAAGGGATAGTACCCCTAAAATTTAAAATGAAAAAAAAAATTAAGGATATTAAAGCTAAAAATCATGAAGTTTGGATTACAAAACAGAACCTAAAGACACAAGGTGTTGGAAGTTTTAAACAAAAAAATTGAAGTTAAGGACATTGTGTCCTGAAGTTTTGGACATAAAAAATAGATCTTAAGGACATCATGCCCAGAAGTTTTGAACTAAAAAACTGAATTTTAGAACACAATTTTAAACTAAAAAATGGAACTTCAGGACATAATGTCTTGAAATTTTGAACTGAAAAACTGTACTTCATGACAATATGTCCTGAAGTTCAAGGAAGCATAAAAGATGTAGAAATAGCGTTCATTTCACTTTTCAACCATGTCTTTAAACAATAACTATAGTCATAAAATACTTCAAATTTGATAGGTAAAATTTCACAGCAATATCTTGAAGTAAAGTACTCCTGCTATGCGCGAAGTCCATGAAAATACCGGACCATTTTGAGTCAATTGTACAATCTAATGAATAAAATACTACTTACATGATATGCCATGGCTAATAGGTTTAGGTTGAGGTTGACGTAAGTATGGAAGAAGTACAAGTTCGGATGAACCGCCTCTCGACCCCCTGGATTTGCCCTTGTCCCTACCAAGATTTTTTCCACACTTAGAATTCGAAACTGAAACATCTGATTAACGGAGGCAATATGGATTATTATATACATGCATGTATATTATACAATATACAATGGCACTCAATGTGGAAGATCTTATACCATTCCTAGGATCAAAATAGAGGTATGTACATCCATTACAATTATAATGTGATTTATTTAGTTGTACTTTGAAAAGATCTAGTTGACCAATGATTTGTTGCTTGATTTCTGTTGTTTTTTCCCTCTAATATCACTAACAATATTCTAGTTGATACTGTATATCACGTTCACTCCAAAAAAGGAATAAAAAAATTCCTAGCTTTTCCATGTTTCCTTCTCTAGGATCCATAAGATACTCTAAAATTTAAAAATTTAATATGCAAACCCATTAATTTTCAACGTAGTATTGATACTCTCTTCGCCGCATCGTTTGACTTGCACAAAATTTAAAAAAGAAAATAAATTGTGGCCTAAAAAATTGATCTTCGTGTAAATCAATGAAGGACATTGTTTAAATATTAACCAAGTTCTCAAATTATTTAAAATTTAGCCGATAATTTTGAAAAGGATAGTGTCCGCTTCTCTTCTTCAATGTCTTCATCTTCTTCATAACCACACTAACGATGATTTTCATCTCACTATCAAGCATAACTTTCAGATGATATAAGCTTCATCACCTTATTCCTATGGGAGTAAAGACAATCGAATGTACTAAAGTTATCGCTATGTGCGGAATTCGAAAAAGGATCGAATCACAAGGACCTATTCCAACAGGAGTATTAATTCAAATTTGAATTGTGGAATTCAAATTTAAGGACGTATGCATCATTTTAGACTTGTAGTCACCAAATTGTCAAAAAAAAAATACATCAAATTGGTCACTATTATTTGTTTTTTGTTATTCTCCTTATTCTTTTGTCTTTTTCAATGGCCTATAGTTGAAATCACAATAATTAAACTTTTGGGGCACAAAACTTAAAGTTTAAACTGCACACTTCGAACTTCAAGAGATAGTACCTCTAAAATTTAAAATGGAAAAAAAAAATTAAGGATATTAAAGCTGAAAATCATGAAGTTTGGATTACAAAACAGAACCTAAAGACACAATGTGTTTGGAAGTTTTAAACAAAAAAATTGAAGTTAAGGACATTGTGTCCTGAAGTTTTGGACATAAAAAATAGATCTTAAGGACATCATGCCCAGAAGTTTTGAACTAAAAAACTGAATTTTAGAACACAATTTTAAACTAAAAAATGGAACTTCAGGACATAATGTCTTGAAATTTTGAACTGAAAAACTGTACTTCATGACAATATGTCCTGAAGTTCAAGGAAGCATAAAAGATGTAGAAATAGCGTGCATTTTCACTTTTCGATCATGTCTTTAAAATATAACTATTGTCATAAAGTACTTCAAATTTGATAGGTAAAATTTCGCAGCAATATCTTGAAGTAAAGTACCCATGCTATGCGCAAAGTCCATGAAAATACCGGACCATTTTGAGTCAATTGTACAATCTAATGAATAAAATACTACTTACATGATATGCCATGGCTAATAGGTTTAGGTTGAGGTTGACGTAATTATGGAAAGAGTACAAGTTTGGATGAACCGCCTCTCGATCCCCTGGATTTGCCCTTGTCCCTACCAAGATTTTTTCCACACTTAGGATTCGAAACTGAAACATCTGATTAACGAAGGCAATATGGATTATTATATACATGCATGTATATTATACAATATACAATGGCACTCAATGTGGAAGATCTTATACCATTCCTAGGATCAAAATAGAGGTATGTACATCCATTACAATTATAATGTGATTTATTTAGTTGTACTTTGAAAAAATCTAGTTGACCAATGATTTGTTGCTTGATTTCTGTTGTTTCACTAATAATATTCTAGTTGATACTGTATATCACGTTCACTCCAAAAAAGGAATAAAAAAATTTCCTAGCTTTTCTATGCTTCCTTCTCTAGGATCCATAAGATACTCTAAAATTTAAAAAATTAATATGCAAACCCTTTAATTTTCAACGTAGTATTTGGTACTCCCTTCGCCGCATCGTTTGACTTGCACAAAATTTAAAAAAGAAAATAACACTTTTGAAATTTAAAGTCTAAAACAGACCATTTGTGTTCAATAAAAGGGAAATTTTAAAGTTAAATTATTTGTTATAGAAAGGTGACGTTACGAACAAAAAATGAAATGTGTCACATATAACCTGCTATTATCTTCCTCTTTTGTTTCTTTATTACTCCAGTATAGAGCTGACCTGCTGGCTAGCTAGCTGTTCATTTTTCTCAAATATACTTCATACACATCAGAAGTATAACAAGTAGAAGATGCATTAAAGAAGAAGACAACTGATTAAACAACCAAAGGGAGAATTTAATTGTATATAGATGATGAGGAACTCGTCCTCATCGTCCTCTGACGATGTGATTATAAAGATTGAAGAAACAAGCGAACCACAAGGCCGCCATGGTGTAGTCGTATCAGCTCATCTGTCTTGGAAGGATGTTAATGTAATGGTTACTCTGAATAATGGAGATGCAAGAAATGTATTAGAAGGACTTACTGGTTATGCAGAGCCTGGTACATTCACTGCATTAATGGGCCCTTCTGGTTCTGGAAAATCTACACTTCTCGATGCTCTCTCTGGACGTCTTGCTTCTAACGCGATTCTCTCTGGAAAAATTCTCCTAAACGGTCGCAAAGCTAAGCTCTCATTTGGAACTGCAGTAAGTAGTTAGGTAATTTTTACTCTTAACAGTTAAAACTGCGGTGTTTGTCCTGATTTTCTTACCATAATTGAATTTTCTTTTTCTTAATTGTAAAACATAAACTTTCCATATTTGGCGAATCCTTTTTCTCGGATGAAAAAGTTTTGGACTTCTATAAATTGAGACTCCATCCTTTTCACTTGGCAACATTCACAATTTAGCCTAAGGGCTTTGAGAGTCTAATTTATGGAGAGAATATGTAGGCACAGTTGTTATACTCCGTCTGTGGATGTAGGTCAATAGACCAAACCACACCTGATTGTTTTGATCCTAACCAAAACTGATGTACACTGCAGGCATATGTAACACAAGATGATACGTTGATTGGAACACTAACTGTTCGGGAGACAATTTACTATTCGGCTCAATTGCGTCTCCCCGATAGGATGCCATTATCAGAGAAATGCACACTGGTTGAGAGCACCATTATTGAAATGGGCTTACAAGATTGTGCTGATACATTTATTGGAAATTGGCACTTGCGTGGTATTAGTGGGGGAGAAAAGAGGAGGGTTAGTATTGCCCTTGAGATTCTAATGAGACCTAGATTACTCTTTCTTGATGAACCAACAAGTGGACTAGACAGGTAATGTGCATAAGAATAGATCATTTATTTAAACAATGTTGACATCTGAAATCAGCTTAATTTTCTGGAATTTGGGACAGTGCTTCGGCGTTCTTCGTCACACAGACACTGCATTGTCTGTCCAGAGATGGACGGACTATGATAGCCTCAATTCACCAGCCAAGCAGTGAAATATTTGAGCAGTTTGACAGATTATACTTGCTTTCCGGAGGCAAAACAGTTTACTTTGGGCAGGCTTCTGAAGCACACCAGGCAAGATATATCTTCCTTCAAACCTACTCAAGATTCTCGATTATTCTATTTTCTCATGTTAGCGACATACAACGGTCAAATTGGATCATTTTCATCTCCGAACCTTATACCTTTTTTCATCACGTGGAAGTTAGAATTAATTCTATAACACTCCAGGCAAATTTCACATCGGTGAAACACATTAGAGGTGATGTGTATATAAAGAAGCAATACATAGTTGCATTTTAAAGTCGTGCAGGTTTAAGCTCAAACCAGACAATATCACAAGTAGGTTGGGCTATTGCAAATTTCTATTTACCTACTTCTATCCATGTGGGGAGGAAAGAAAAATTGGCACATATATACATAGCAAAAGAACATTAACTCTAAATTATAAACTCAACACTACTTCCAACAGTTGTCTTTTCTAACTAGTGAATTTTTGGCTTGCAGTTCTTTGCAGAAGCTGGATTTCCTTGTCCTTCTTTCAGAAATCCATCAGATCATTTCCTCCGGTGCATTAACTCTGATTTCGACAAAGTTAAGGCAACTCTAAGAGAGTCAATCAAGGTATATCTTTTGAGGTCATGATCTTGTTACTAATCAAACTCCAAAAGTTTGCATGTTTGCCCAGAGATTTGGGAATAACTTTTAAATAAGTAATGCTACTCTGTTCACAGTTGGGGACACTTAAAACATACTCATTACACATGATGTGTTTTTATTTTGATAAGTGCACTAATATAGTCACTAATCCATATAAGTCTCCGCTTTCTGTAGTTCTTTCTTTAAGCAACATTAACATGGATTTTTATATATTGACGATGTATCACAAATCTTACCTATTTGTGTAGTTTAACCGGTTGAAGATGTTTTTTTTTTGTCTGGCTTTCTTAAGGATACCAATTTAAGGTGCAATGATAATCCTCTAAACAAGATGACAACATCAGAAGCAATTCAAAGTCTTGTTGACTTTTATGGTCGTTCTCAGTACTGCTACTTAGCAAATGAACAAGTAGAAGAAATGTCCAAAGTTGTAAGTTTTAATGTACCAAACCTTGATCTTGATTTTTTCATCATCTGTCTAATTTCTTCTCACATCAAATGGGATCTTCTTCTTCTTCTTCTTTTTTTTTTTTTTTTTTTTTTGCAACAGACAGGAACAGTGCTAGATTGTAACGGTAGCCAGGCTAGTTTCTTTATGCAGTCCTACACCTTAACCAAACGTTCATTTGTTAATATGTCAAGAGACTTTGGTTATTACTGGCTGAGGGCTCTGATCTACTTAGTGGTCTCCATCTGCGTTGGAACCATCTATTTTAATGTGGGAACCAAGTATAATTCCATCCAGGTAACTTTTTTCTCCTTATGGGATTTGTAACTTGATCTCTTGTAATTAATGTCTCCTACAAGAAGACGCATTTGTTGCTTTATTCAAATTGACATTATGCAGGCAAGAAGTGCATGTGTAGCTTTCATCTTTGGATTTATGACATTCATGTCGATTGGAGGTTTCCCTTCATTCGTGGAGGATATGAAAGTTCGTACTTCGTATGACACTCTTGAAAAAACTAACTATATGATGATACATTGCCACACAAATCTAATAATTTGTAATCAAAACAGGTTTTTCAAAGGGAAAGGATGAATGGGCATTATGGTGTCGTTGCATTTGTGATAAGCAACACATTATCCGCAATGCCATTCCTCATACTGATCGCATTTCTTTCTGGTACTGTCTGCTACTTCATGGTCGACCTCCATCCTGGATTCTCCCACTATTTGTTCTTTGTACTGGCCCTTTACGCCAGCATTACAGCGGTTGAGAGTCTCATGATGGCCATTGCCAGTGTTGTCCCTAATTTCCTCATGGGTATCGTCATAGGGGCTGGCATTCTGGTAGTAAACTTAATCTGTTTCCCTTTTATTAGACTAAGAAATGTCTTGCTTATCTAAGAATCTAACGTATAAATGCATACCATTTTCTAGTATTCTACACTTAACAATTGTGTACGTTCGCTGTGTTAGGGAATATCTATGCTGGTCTCTGGGTTCTTCAGACTCCCCCATGACATACCAAAACCTGTCTGGCGTTACCCAGTGACATACTTGACTTTCGATTTTTGGGCTGTACAGGTAAAATTTTACTGCCGATTTACCTGTTATAAACTCACAATGGAAATGTTTACACCATCAGAGCCTAAAGATAATTACGGGTAACAGTCCATAAAATAAAGCAGTTAATGTAATACAACATATTAAAATGCACGAATAGCATAAACAATCTTACAGTGTATAAGTTAAATCCATCGACCAAAAGTTTTCCTTCTCTAGCTGAGGGTCAATAATAGGTTTCATGAGCAAGTTTCATTATCACCCAACAAAATGACACTTATGTTCTAACAGAAGTGAACTAACTTTAAAAAATTTAAATTTTTTGACTTAGTAGTAGACCTATTCAATATCAATAAAGTTATAAACACGAATAAAGGAAATGCTTTATAGGCACCAACTTGGCATGTTCAGACCAACTAAGTGCTTTCTTGAATCTTGACGATGTAGTTCTAGTAGTCCTTTGATGGAAAATCTGTTAAGAATTAATATCCCTCCAGTCTTATTTTGACTCGGTATGAATCCATTTGACTCTAATTTGGTGGTTTCTCTAGGGGCAATACCAAAACGACTTCAAGGGGTTGATATTTGATAATCAGAGTCTTGATCTTCCAAAGATCACAGGCGAATACGCGCTAAAACAAATATTCCAGATTGACGTGAACAGATCAAAATGGGCGGATCTAAGTGTCATCTTCTCAATGATAATTATCTACCGAATGATCTTCTTCATCATGATCAAGATCAACGAGGATGTTACCCCTTGGCTCCGAGGTTATATTGCTAGGAGAAAAATGCAGCAGAATGGTGCAAATCAAATAAGACAATGGCGCCATATGCTCCTGCTTAATCGCCTTCTCCAAGGATCTGAGAATCATGGACCAAATAACAAGATCAAAATGAATCAATCAAATTAGAAAACAAAGTGAAAAAGAAAGCCTATCAAAAGGCTCAAATATGCCATCGAACTATTAGAAATGGCTCATCTATGTCATCTGTTCTTTTTATGTCATCTAAAAAGTTGTATTCACATAATATAGATGACAGTGGTTTTTATAACCTTTATCCAATTTTGTTCTTTTACTGGATCTGTTCCCATCTTTGTTTCCAGTATATCAAAGAGAGTTAAGAGCTTGTTTGGATTAACTTGTTGAAAGTATATGACAAGTATCAAGAAGTAGTTTAAAGTGCTTAAACTGATTTTATAACTAAATAACTGTGTATCTGTATAAAAGTGTTAAAACCGTTAATATGTAAGTATAGTTACATCATTCCCAGTCAATCAACACTAATAAGTCTCATACTTTAGCGTTCACCTTTTTTTCCCAGAGAACGTTCATTTTGCATTTATATTCTACATTCAATCCCATAAGTATGCGTGTCAAATTCAGTCGTAAATAATTGATGTAATTACTTCACAGGACTTGTAGGTAAATACTTACTCGTATCTGGTATTTACACTAAACTATATCAGTTTACCATGGTTAAGTGTAATATCCTCCCAGCAAACACCTGAAATTAAATGTCTCCATTTTATGATCACATAAAACTAGGAGAAAAAAGAGGGAGTGAACGAAAATAAATGTGAATATCTTGTTCTCTTATTAATGCGGAGGAAGGGGAACCTGCTGGCATTGGCAAGGCATCTGTCGTTCTGTCATAAAATAATTGAAATGCGCATAGTCAACAGTTATTACTCTATCTTTACGACATGTGAAATAGAAGTAAGAAGAGTATGAGAGAATTTGAAGTTCTATAGTCCAATCACATTTGACAGACATATATCTTTTTTTAGCATGAACATGTCTGCCAAGCCTTCTTAATTCTTTATAGTATAGAGCTGACCTTGCTTATCACTCTTCGCTTCGTCTTATATTTTGCATTCAAGTTCAATAAAAATCAATCTATAGACAAAATCCACCATAGCTGGCTACTAGCTGTTCTTTTTTCTTATATACTTCATACTCATCAATCATCAGAAGTATATATATACATGAGACATGCATGAAGAAGAAGAAAGACAAGAGAGAAAGTGATTAATTAAAGAGATTGTATAGATGATGGAGATTGAAAAAGCAGGCGAACCACAAGGCCATGGTATAGTTATTGATGGATTGAGTCCTCTGAGTGAAACAATATGGAAGGAGAAATTAAACGCGGAATTAATCCTACGAGATGATATTGTTTCTGCCCATCTGTCTTGGAAAGATGTAAATGTAATGGTCTCTCTGAATAGTGGAGATACAAGAAATGTATTAGAAGGACTTACTGGTTATGCAGAGCCTGGAACTTTTACTGCATTGATTGGGTCCTTCTGGTTCTGGAAAATCTACACTTCTCGATGCCCTCTCTGGACGTCTTGCTTCTAACACAATTCTCTCTGGAAAAATTCTCCTCAATGGCCGCAAAGCTAAGCTCTCATTTGGAATTTCAGTAAGTACTTAGACTTAGGGAACCGTAGTAACTGAGTTGGTTGGCTTTCTGAACTTTCACTTGTAATCCCCTTCCCCTACGCCCCTTTTTTTTTTATTAGAAAAAGTACTTAGTTTAATTACTCGTTTCAATTTCCATGAAAAATGTTCTCCTAGATCTTCTTGATTGTTAAACTCATGGTATACACTATGCAGGCATATGTAACACAAGATGACACGTTGATTGGAACGCTAACTGTTCGTGAGATGATTTACTATTCAGCTCAATTGCGTTTCCCTGATAGGATGCCCTTATCGGAGAAACAGACACTGGTTGAGAGTACCATTTTGAAATGGGCTTACAAGATTGTGCTGATACGTTTATTGGTAATTGGCACTTGCGTGGTATTAGCGGAGGAGAATAGAGGAGAGTTAGTATTGCTCTTGAGATTCTATTGAGACCTAGATTACTCTTTCTCGATGAACCAACAAGTGGACTAGACAGGTAATTAATGTTCTTATGAATAGATCACTTGTTTAACATTGTTAATTGCACAGTATTAATGAACAAGTATCTGAAATCAGCTTAAATTTTCTGGATTATGTGACAGTGCGTCGGCGTTCTATGTAACACAGACGCTACGCTGTCTGTCCAGAGATGGACGGACTGTTGTAGCGTCAATTGACCAGCCAAGCAGTGAAGTATTTGAGCAGTTTGACAGATTATACTTGCTTTCCGAAGGCAAAACAGTTTATTTTGGTCAAGCTTCCAACGCACACCAGGTACAACGAGAGGTTATTTGTATATAAGGAAGCTAAGTCTTAAACTCTAGTAACGCGTTTTAAAGTCGTGCAGGCTTAGGCTCAAAGCAGACAATATCACTTAAATTCTATATTCGAAAGTCTGAAGATTGATTTTTTGATTTGCAGTTCTTTGCAGAAGCTGGATTTCCTTGTCCTTCTTTCAGAAACCCATCAGATCATTTCCTCCGGTGCATTAACTCGGATTTCGACAAAGTTAAGGCAAGTCTAAGAGAGTCAATCAAGGAATGTATTTAAATTAATTAATTTTTTAATCATCAACTTGTTATTAATTAATCAAATGAAGGTATGTATTATCCGAGATTCCGAATTACGTAACTTTATAAATCTGTTGGAACAGTAAGCATACATACGCACGATAACTAGCGCAATGTGAATGATCCATATAAGTCTCCGCTTCATCTTGTCCTTAATTAATATATGGGTTACCCCGGTGTTAAGTCATTGTTTAATTCCACTTTGCACGAGTTTTAGGTCTAATATGTTTTCTATGAAAAATATTTTCATGCGTACCAAATACACCCTAAAGGATTAAAATTTGTACTAATTAACAATGTCTTAATATCATCAAAATTTAAAGATTTATACAAAGATGGAAGTTCACCAATTTCATCCGCTATTGTCATCGCCCACCATTATCAACTATCGTCGCCGCTGATCACAATTATCAACTGTCACCACCCACAACCACCATCCTCACCCACAACCATCATCCTCAGCCACAATCATTACTGTCACTCACCATTACCACTAGCTACTATCCACAATATATACATCATTAGCCAACAGTATCCCTAATCGACATTCACAACCACCATTACTAGCCATCACCACCATCAATCACCATATAATTTTTTTAAAAGTATTTTATTTATATTCTATTAGATTAATTTAGTATTTTATTAAATTTTAAATAAAAAGAAATTTTATATACATTCAAATGTTGAAAAAACAAACGGGCTAAAAAATTGGTTAAACTTATTCTGGTTAGTTTGAGTGCATTGATGATCCTCTAGACAAGATGACAACAGCAGAAGCTATTCGAAGCCTTGTTAACTACTATGCTCGTTCTCACAACTGTTACTCAACAAATGAACGAGTAGACGAAATGTCCAAAGTTGTAAGTGTGATTTTTTAATTTTTTTGAATCAATATGATATTGAGGTTGATTTTTCAGATGGTCACTTAACTAACAATTAGTTATTATCTCACGAGTTCACCTTTCTACTTTTTAAAATAATAACTATTGATTGAGTGATCATCTGAAAAATATATAAATTCTATGATTTCCTCATCTGCCTTTATATCTTCTCTCATGAGATGTGATTTCTTATGTTTACTTTTTTGTTTTCTGTAATAGAAAGGAAGAGTGCTAGATACCAAGGGTAGCCAGGCTAGTTTCTTGATGCAGTCCATATATTAACCAAATGTTCGTTTATTAATATGTCAAGAGACTTTGGTTATTACTGGCTGAGGATTTTGGTCTACGTACTTGTCTCCATCTGCGTTGGAACCATTTATTTTAATGTGGGAACTAAGTATACTTCCATCCAGGTAATTTTTCTTCTCCTATTATTTGTGGGGAAAAAGTAAATCCGATATCCATAAATTTTAAAAATAAAATCTGAGGTCCAATCCATAATTCAAAAATTCAAACCAAATCTTTAAAAATTTGGATTTTGAATTGGCCCAAACTATGTCCACCCGCCGTACCTCGATCCTTTGTACTGTAATTACTTTCTCCTGTAAAAGTCTCATTTTTTATTTTATTTTTTGGTTTATTAAAATTGATAAATGTTAGTAATTTGCAGGCAAGAGGTGCATGTACATCATTCATCTTTGGGTTCATGACATTCATGTCGATAGGGGGTTTCCCATCATTCGTGGAGGAAATGAAAGTTCGTACTTCTTACCTGTGGCACTATTGAATTTATCTTTGAATATCTATTTGGCGATGAAATTCGATCAAATTTTGAAAATATGTTTCAAGTTTCTAAAAACCGTCTCAGACCAAAACTTTTTGGGACTTCACTCACAGAACTTCAAAAAAATTCCAATGTCCAAACACAACTTCAAATAAAAAAAAGGGCAGATGGTGCACTAAAGGCTGTTTCCAAGGCTTAAACCCATGACCCTCTAATCACATGACAACAACTTTACCAGTTACTCCACGGCCTCCCTTCCAAACACAACTTCAAATAATTATACAAATTAGTTATATTGCCAGTAGCAGCAGGTATAAAAGTTAAATATGACTCCCTTCATATATGTATTCCACTTTGTTTGACAGTACTAGTCTATTAGAAAAAGAATGACATGTTCTTATTATTTTTTTAACGAGAAATTTTTATAGCCACACAAATAACCAGGTATTTCAAAGGGAGAGGATGAATGGGCATTATGGTGTGATTGCATTTGTGATAAGCAACACATTATCAGCAAGATTCCTTATACTGATTGCATTACTTTCTGGTACTATCTGCTACTTCATGGTTGGCCTCCATCCTGGCTTCTCCCACTATTTGTTCCATCTACTGGTTGTTTATTCCAGCATTACAGTTGTTGAGAACCTCATGATGGCCATTGCTAGTGTTGTCCCTAATTTCCTCATGGGTATCATCATAGGGACTGGCATTCAGGTAATAAAACTAATTCCCTTTTATTTGAAGTCAGAAGTATCATGTTTTTGCGAGTTTTTTATCCGAACTATCAGGTTTTTGTGCTTCTATGATATAACTTAGGGAGAATCACATCCCAAAAGCTAGCTATTACGGTGGGAGAGCTCAATATGTTATATAAGCTCCACATCAGCTCCCCATTTAACCAATGTGAGACTCAAGTCTCATACATTTGCAATAGGATCATAACAAACCACCACGCTTCGCACCCGTCCTCCTCGACGGGTTCACACCGGGTAAATTTCACTCTACCACAAGTAAGCAAGATCTTTCCCAGGTAGCCCTTTTCGAATCAGGCACCCCCGTGGCCTGGTGAGCATGAAAGGTGGTCGGTGGCTCTGATACAATTAATACAACACAGGGAGAACCACACTCCAAAAGCTAGTTATTAAGGTGGGAGAACTCAATGTTATATAAGCCATACATCAGCTTCCCGTTTAACGATTGTAGGACTCAAGTCCATACCTTGCAATAGGATCATAACATTTCTATCTGAACTATCATCAACTATTTATCAATGCACACCTCGGCTAATATCTATGGTGCGTGGTGCACACTCTCTCTTTTTAATTGGTTTTAAAATGGTGTCAAATGACACTTCCACGGATATAATTAAAGGAATTAATCTGAACTTTTTTTAAAAAAAAAAGAGATAATGGTCAAAAAAACACTTAAAGTATAACTTTTTTATGAATTTTCTACCAGAACTATTAGGTGTTTGCGTTTCCTACCCGAACTGTAACCAACTATTTATCGAAACAAACTTCCGTAGTAACTCGAACCGACAATCTTAGAGTTGCATGTTGAGGGTGCTTACCATCAGAGCAAACCCCTCTTGTTATTATAAGAATATAAATGTTATACTACTAGTATGTAAAGATATATACTGATTTTCTACACTTAATTAACTTTGTGTATGTTTTCTGCATTAGGGAATATATATATGATGGTCTCTGGGTTCTTCAGACTCCCCAACGAAATCTCAAAACCATTCTGGCGTTACCCAGTGTCTTATTTCAGTTTCGACTTCTGGGCTCTACAGGTAACACAAAATGACACATTTTACAAGCACATTTTTATCTTTTTGACAATATGTATGTATGGATTGATTGAATGACTCCGATTTGATATTCTTGCTATAGGGGCAATACAAAAACGATTTAAAGGGATTGATGTTTGATAATCAAAGTCTCGATCTTCCAAGGATTTCAGGGGAGTACGCACTAAAACAGACATTTCAGATTGACGTAAACAGATCAAAATGGGCAGACCTAAGTGTCATATTCTCCATGATAATCATTTATCGAATAATTTTCTTCATCATGATCAAGATCAATGAAGATGTCACTCCTTGGGTTCGAGGTTATGTTGCTACGAGAAGAATGCAACGGAAAGGTGTGAGATAACCAAATTTACCAAGAGATTAAAAGAAACTCTTTTGTATTTTTATTTTTATAAGTCATTACAAAAAAGAATTGTACAATATTTAGTAACATATGAGATAATCATGATTTGTATCACCTTATTTAACCATTTTTCCTTTTACGTTTCTATTTCCACCTTCTTTATCTCCACTATATGAAAAAGGATTTAGAGCCCATTTGGTCTTAATTGATTGAAAGTAATTGATAAGTACTTAAAAAATGTAACAAATAATGAAGAGTGAAGTATAATAGGAGATAATTTCAAAACATAGTTAAAAAATAAACGGGTAGATTTAAAAATGATAAAGATAATGGAAAATGTAAAAATGGAGTTTTCTTGCCGTTTGATTGCTTATGTGGCATTTTTCTATAAGCACCTCAAGTGCATAAAAGAGGTTGATATCACTTGCTATGCCATGTGGCAGATTGAGAGCATTTTTAATTCATTTAGTCAAATGGTTGGAATATTTTAGGTACTATAGATAAAAAACGAAAGTAAAATTTCGCATCAAATTTAAGAGTGTTTTCACCACTTCTCTATATTTTATGAATAAGTATAGTTAAAGACAAAATTTTCTTTACTACACCAAATCAAACAATTAATAATAAATAATATTGACATAACTAATCTTAATATTATTACTAATAAACTTTATTCAACACCTTTTTAATAATTTATAAATAAAAAATGATCAAAATTGTTTTTTAAAATATGGGCTTAGATTGATTTGGTCCCTAATATATAACTATTTATAGAAATGGTCCTTTATTTATGCTAAATGCTTATCACTTTAGTCCTTGACCTTACAAACCTAACAACACCCAAGAAAATTTGTCAAATATAAATGGTGGCTTCAACAATGATTTTATTTGTAAGTGTTAACCCTTAACGCTATTACTGCTCTCCGCTTTGATTAGCTTCTTTTTCAATATTTACTCGAATTACAAAATATATGAATTGATAGGGAGTAAGAAAAATGGATGTGATAAAAAAGTAATGAAAATGAAGATTTAACGATGAAATGAAAGGAAAGAGAAGTAGTAGTGTTAAAGGTTAACACTTAGAGAAAACAATTGCTGAAGCCACCATTTATATTTGACAATTTCTTTTGGGTGTTGTTAGATTTGTAGGGTCAAGGACTAAAGTATTCAGCATTTAGCATAGATAAAGAACAATTTCCATAAACTGTTATATATCAGGGACCAAATCAATCTAAGTCCATAGATTAAGGACTATTTTGATCATTTTCTCAATTTATAAACACTATTCTTTTACACTCTACCATTTGTTTGGATAGTTGTTACCCATAGCATTGTATTGTATGGTTATTATAAATACAATGTTTGTTTTGATTGTTACTTAAAACATATTGTATAGTATTGTTTGATTTTATAATGAGGTAACCATGAAAAATCTTATTTTATGTAATCACACATTTGATGATATCCCGTCATTATTTTATATATTTGTTTTCTCATTTTACCTTTATTTATTATTTAATAATCATATTTTATCATTTATCCTACTATTCTATAATAGTCATATCCTGTATCTTATCTTTTTAGTAGATTTTTTTTAAATTATTAATGTATGAGATTATATAAAGACGAAAAATAATACCATCAATCTAAATATTATATTCATTAAAATAACCCAGTACACACAATAGAATAGAATCCAGTATGATACATAAGTCATAACAACCATCCAAAGAGAGATGTTTGAGATATTTACTACTCCGATACATAAGTGACAATTTTGATTAAAAACTCACCTAAGATGACAGAAGTTTGATCAAAGGGTAGTTGGATGACTTGTTGCAATTCAAAAACATTGCAGTAAAAGGGAAATAGTCTATGCTTGGCTCTCTTTGAGGTAAAAGTTACGTCTGCGTACATTCTATCCTACCCAGATCCCACTTTGTGTTTGTGGGGAGAACACTAGGTATGTTGTTGTTGTTGTTGTTGTTCTCTTCTGATTTCGCCCTAAAATCCAAGTAGGAAAGTAGTGTTTTCCCCCGTCTCTCAGTGTAAGCACTTTGATTAATGCACCAAAAACTTGCTATTGTTCATCAATGAAATGGATTTGTTTGCTTAGTTCGATGCGTTACTGTTCTAATCAGTTGTGTAAAACTCCGTGCTTCGAGGAAGACTTGACAAACCTGAACTCAGAATTGAGCTAGAAAGTGTAATGAAATACTAATAGGAGTATTAATTCTTTATAATTTGTGGGTATTGTTTTTATTACTTCACTTAGTGTGTTTTTTGATGAAATTTTAGGTTTCAAAATGGGAAAGGAAGGTGAGGAATTGACAGAGCAAGAAACTGCCATATATGATCGTCAAATTAGGGTTTGGGGTGTTGATGCTCAGCGAAGGTATTCTTCTTCACTCATTTCCACAGTAACATAACGCATTACAAACACATGGTTGTTGAGGATAGGTGTTTACTTTACATATATGTATACGAGTTTAGCATCCTTGTCACCAATAGTTGAGCCAAGATTTTTTACTAAGGGAATGTAATAAATATAAAGAAGTAAGCATATGAAGAAGTCAAGGGGATTCACATTTGCTATATATACCTAAAACATATTTTTGACCTTGTATGTCTAGTGTAATTTTTCAACAATGAACCCCCTTCTGGTAACATAGCTCCGCCTATGCTTATCATCGGTAATAATAGGAAAGTAAATGTTTTTGGTATTTGTGCACTTATTGTGGTCATACGGTGAATGTAGCTAGAATGTGGTTCAACATCCCTCAAGAAGGATTTAAGTTACATATGTTATAATTTTTTGCACTATTAGGTTATATAGAAGTTTATCCTAGGTAGGTAATCGTCTATATAGTAAGTGTAGATTGGTTACATGAAAAATATGGCAAGCAATCTCTTATGCTATGTGATAGTGTGAACATTCTTTGCACTGTCAGTGTGTACTCTTCAAAATTGGCTAAAACATATGTCGAGAAACATGGTCCTCGTAGCTGCGTAGAGACACTTTTACCAATAATTGAATGAGACTGAGGATGGAGGATAACCATCACAAAATTAGGTAATTTGAAGATTGTTTATTGTGATCAGGTTGCGGGTCGTCCCTCTTCCCCTTGGGAATGGGAATGGAGCAGGACATGGTGGGGTAGAGGTAGGGCAAGGTAAAGCCTTAGTGAGGCGAGACAGGAGAATACTTTAGCAGAGCAAGTGGGGTAGGAGAGAAATTGATTTTTGAAAAATGTATAGTGAAGTGGGTCAAGTTAAAATTTAGTTTCACTGCACTTCACAATGCAAAGCGTCATTCTCCATTTCTCTACTATCTCTACTTTTTCTTCATTAAGCCATCATTGGCTCAACACTTGAAAGTGGAAACGGTTAGCAAGAGTGACCCGCTCTCATGTTAGGATAGATGGATCTTGAGACTTTAGCAAGTGTTTCTCAGTTTTGTGATTTTGTTTATTTCTTGGTGGAGTGTAAGTAAAGCAATTAATAGATGGATCATGAGAAATTGAGAATTGGGAGATGTGAACATAGTGTCTCTCTTTTCTCTTGTTCTAGTTGTCCCACAAAGCTAAGGAGAGTAGACAATACTCTATAAAGGTTTCTAAAAACTGTAAAATACATGGGGTTTTACCTTGACTGAAGGTTTTGGTTGAAATTGTTGTAGGGGAAGGCATCACATGTCCAACCCTGCTTTTGCCTTTCCTACTTGTCATCTCTATGTACCATCACTCTCTTTTCTTGAGTCATCAAAGTCTTTTTGACTTGGTATGGCTCAATCATTCTATGCGACTAGCTCTTCAAAAGGCGAAACTCTCAGTCGTCCTATCTATGAGATTCAATAGATATTGATGCTTCGTTTGCAAAGTTCTGGTTGCCTTTTTAGTACGTTAACTGTACATTCTACTTTGAGTCCAAGTGACGGTGATTTTCTGTAGACTGCTGAATATTTTCATCAAATCTGAATGCTTCCCTTTCCTGAACTCGGCATTTTCTATGTGTTAAGGAAGGTGGGGTTTGTTAGCTTTTGTTCTATTATAGTCGGTTACTCTCACTGTGCAAATATCTTCTGTTTTTCATTTCTTAAAAGAAATGGACACCCAGATCTTTCATAAATGATGCGAACTTAGCTAAACCATAGCAAAATGGAAGTAAAGAATCCATATAGGTGATACCAACTAAAGATTTGTATGTTGATTGACATAGCCTACCGTAACTAGTGTGTGATTGAGGATTCATTGATTGATTGACTGGTCAAACCAAGTAGACTTGCTAACTGCTACATTGATCACTCTTGCGTATACGTTCTCTGTTTAGTGACAGCTTTCTGGTCAGCCTCATCTATAGTTTAGTGTATCTCTTCAAATTAAGGTGAGGAGCAAAGGTGTGAATTTCTGTGTTACATGGACTCCTCCGTTCTTGGCCTACCCTTGTCAAGTTCGTGACTTTTGCAATGGTACTTGGATCCTCCAAAATACACTGCAAATGCCTACTGAAATTTGAATGCTCTCCTATTCCTACCTGAATCTGATACTTGTACTTAAGCCCATTTAATGTGTGTAGATTTTATTCCAGTATAACCTGCTATGAAGGAAGAGGGATACCCATGTCCCTGTGGTTCACATTAAGGGAAAATGGAATGTGTGCTCATCCCTATGACTTATTTTTTGTTTTAAAAACAGTATTCTCTATCTTCAAGGAAATGACATATACAATATTTTAGATAAATATCTGGTAGACCATCTAGTTCTTTCATTTTTATAAAAAAGTCCACTATTTTATTATTTGTGTCAGGTTGAGCAAATCTCATATATTTGTCAGTGGACTGAAAGGGACTGTTATTGAGGTACAATATTACCAGTTAGTCACTTTTTTGAGTAAATATTTATTGCCATATTATGTTTGTTTATCAATAGAACTTTTTAGTCATTTATTATTGATGGAATTGGATTATGTCCAAAGCATAAACTGTATACATCATGCTTCTTGGCCCTTCAATAGAATAAGTTTTAATATAATATTTATAGTTTCACATGCTAAATTCAAATTGAGGATCTTCAGATTATATTAACTTTTTCTTTCTCCTTTTTCTTTCCCAGTTCTGCAAGAACATTGTCTTAGCCGGAGTAGGTAGTTTGACGCTAAATGATGATCGACTTGTAACAGAAGAGCTACTGTCTGCTAATTTCTTAGTTCCTTCTGATGAAAATGTGACCCATGGGAAATCACTTGCTGAGCTTTGTTGTGAATCACTGAAAAATTTCAACCCCATGGTTTCTGTTTCTGTTGAAAAAGGTTGGGATCTGTTTGTACTATATTTTATTTATAAACTCTTAAGCCTGGATAGTTCCTCCAACTCATCAAACACCAGCGCATTTCTGCTTTTTATTGTTCTTTGATCTGGTAATGATTTCTTAAGCTAGCTTAATTTGCAACAATGGGCATATGATACCTTCTCTTTTGAGCCGAGCGTCTATCGGAAACAACCTCTCTACCCCACAAAGGTAGGGGTAAAGTCTATGTACATCTTACCCTCCCTAGACCCCACTTGTGGGACTACACTGGGTATGTTGTTGTTGTTGAGCATATGATAAAATTGAATGCGTGTTAACATTAAAATGTGACTGTGCTAGTGATGCAGTCAATTAGTACTTAAGGGATAGACTTGTTGAAAGAAAGATACATATGTCAGAGATGGTTTTTTTGTTTACCTAAATTTCGTATGTTGCAATTAGTGTTACTTTCAGTTTATTTTGCTTCTGTATACCAGGGGAAAGCATTCTCAGAATATACAATAGATTATAGTAGTTAATGCCAGTCTGTCAAACTGTGATTTGGAGTTGGCGTCTACTCTATATGTGGCCAAGATGTTTTTTGTCTAAATAGATCCAAGAAATAAATGTGCTGGAAGTCTTGGATATAGAGACTCTGCTGGCATCTGTTGGCACCATTAGTAGACCCAGTTTCTATTGCTATGCACCCAAAGTAGTGTTCCACTGGCTTCTTGTTGCTGCTTTACTGGAGTGCGCCAATCAATCAATTGTGCTTCAATTTACTTATTAAAAAAATACAATTGTGCCTCAATCCCATGCTGTACCAGAATGCTTAGTTTGCAAAAAGGTAAGAACAAAATTCAGGAAATACCAATTCTCCTTGTGAGATGTCCTCAGCCTTTTTTTGGATACTTGGTGCTTGTCAACGCCTATGACGTGCTTAGTAGCTCCTTTCTTGTACTCCTTTTGAACCAGCTCCCCTCTTTTCTTTCATCTGCAGTCATAGCATCACAACCATCTGAGCCATATAATCTTAGGCGTTTAATCACTACAAAAGGATTTGATCACCTGAATCTGAATCAAGTCAATAACAGTAAAGAAACGTAATCTCCTAACCTGCTTCCTTTAAACCTTAGTCCTCACAGTCATCCAACTTTGACCTCTGCTTATGTATGGAGGTGCTTAATTCTGTTAGGTTATTTTCCTTTTTTCCTAACACATGTAACTGCTATGCGTTTGTGCGAATTACCGCATATCAGACTGTTCACTCTTTTTATACTCTCAAATCATGTTAAAAGGTGCATTAAGAAAGTTCCTAACATTTCGCTTCCAACTCGAGTTTTTGCTATAATTCCTATGTGGTTTTCATGATATGCGGTGTCAGGGGTATGTTAAGCACCCTATATCTATCCAATGTCAGAATCAGACTGTGTCATAACATTTTAGATTTCATTCCTATGTCTCATATGCTATATTTTTAGGTGATCTGGCCAACTTTGATGTTGAATTCTTTCAGAAGTTTGATGCTGTTGTCCTCAGTTGTTGCTCCCTTCTGACGAAAGTATGGACATTCTTCTTGCTTGTTGAAAATAAATAAGAGGGTTTTCCAATGAAAATATCAGTTTTTTAATGATTTTCCTTTTGATAATGCTCCCTATGCAGAAATCAGTTAATGCGAAGTGTCGCAAGTTGCCAAGACGTGTTGCATTTTATACTGTAGAATGCCGAGATTCCTGTGGTGAGATATTTGTTGACTTGCAGAATTACAGCTACTCCAAGGTTACAACCATATTCATTTCTTTTTATGTGTCCTTTGGTTCAGTTGGATTTAGATTTCATCCTTAGATAGAGCGTTTCCATATTTCATGATTATACAGCCTGAGTTATCTTCTTTTGACCCTTTTCTTCAGTTCAATCTAGTCCGTTCCACACATAGGTTTACTTCATCTTGAGGGCCTATATCTTCCTTATCATATCGTTAGATCTGAAGATTCTCTTAAATCCCTTCTTATGCTTCTGCAGAAAAAGAACGAAGAAACAATTGAATGCCAACTACAGTATCCGAGTTTTGAGGTATGCTGCATCAAAGTATCAACACAGAAAATTTGGTCCTGTTTAACTGTTATGCTGTTTTACTCAACTGTATCGATGAGTTTATATATTCTTATCCTTATTTTTATTTTTAAGATTGCAATCTCAGCAAATGTCAGATATGTCAAAGTCATCCATTAGACCATTACAACCCTGCTTGGGAGGGTTGTAAGGTGCATTGAGACAACAATGTAACATGCTAAAGATTCTTGTAATCCGCTTTTAACATTCAAAATTATATAAAAATGCTTGAGTTACTAAATTGTGATGGTTTCTTAACCTGAAGTTAATAGGGTTTCTGTGTGCAGAGTATTTCATACGATTTTTACTTCAAATGGCAATTGGCTTACCTAAACTTCTGCAGGAAGCCATTGCAGTCCCCTGGAGATCTCTACCCAAGAGAACATCAAAGCTATATTTTGCCATGAGAGGTAATATATTTCTAAGGTTCTTGTAATTTCTTATGCAGATTTAAAGATGCTCTCTAAATCCACTTCCACTATCTGGTGCATGAATGTCAATGTGAATTTCAGCTATATAGTTACAAGAACAGGAGAGAGATCAGTGGACTGAAGTCTGACCAATCACTATGTGGCATGTCTAATTGTCAGGATCTTTGCTTCTGCCTTGATATTAGCAATATAGAACGTGAACCAATGCTCTCACTTGTAGAGAGGATGCAAAGTCGCTCACAGGCTGTTTCCTAGTCTCCCCCTTCCCGCAACCACCATTCTTCTTATCCACAAGTCCATATTATGAGATAACTGCCTATTTCTGGTGTTCAAATTCTAATAGCTTGCTGCAAAAATGTATCAACTACCAACCATGAGAATATGACAGGGTGCTTTCTAGAATTATGATTTTTGTGTTCTTCCGCATCATTTGAAATTTGTGGCCTTCTGAAATTACAAAAGTTCTATTATCTGTTGTGATTATAGTTGAGTGGTAGCAATCTCGGTAATATTCCATTTTCCAGTAGCCTGGACCCAAAAATACTTAAATAGCCATCTTGGTGTTGGTTTTCACTGAAATTATTATGGTGACAAAGTGATAGGAAGCCCACAAATGTACATTTTGATACCATAGCCCAAGTGCAACAGTAAATTTACTTAAGTGTCTTGTCCTTGACTTGTGGACTGGTAATTCTTTGCAGTTATAGAGAGGTTTGAAGTGCTTGAAAAGCGAAATCCTCAAGATACTTCTGCAGGTGACCTTCTGAATGTTCTGAAGTTGAGGAAGGAACTTTGTGAGGCACAGGTATATCCCAGATTCAATATGCGCTAATATATTAATGTAATGCATTTCCTCCAAGTCATTTAACTAATTTGCCTCTTAATCTGCAGTGCATAAATGAATTTCAGATCCCGGATCCTCTCCTGCAAAGGTTGTTAGCAGCTAGAGCTGAATTTCCTCCAGTTTGTGCCATTATAGGAGGAGTCCTTGGACAGGTGATTATGCTGCTGTGTCTTGTTCAATAATACTATTGGCACCTCTCGACATTTTCGCTGATGTGTTTTTCGTTTTTATCCTTATTATAGGAGGTTATAAAAGCAATATCTGGAAAAGGTGATCCCCTTAAAAACTTTTTCTTGTTTGATGCCATGGATGGCAAAGGGATAATAGAGGACATATCTAATATCAACAACTGAGGAGCTAGGGATTCTATTCAGGATGATCAAATGGCTTGTGGTAAAAATTATCTTTAAAATGCTAACCTTATTTGTGGATTTGTGTCCTATGGATGAACTTCCCAGTATTTAATTACTCAACTAACCATATGTTATCTCATTGATATGATAATCTGATTACACTTTGGTTAAACACCATGTGCTGGTTTATTTCTTATTCCAAAATGATAGTATTATCAGAAAAAAGTATACAGAAAAGGCTATTAGCTACCAAAGAAATTAAATTATTAAAAAGCTATGTGATTAATGAATAATGATGTTGCCCTTTTGGAAGGGGAAGATCTTTTGGTGGATTGTAACTTTAAATATTTAAAAGTGGTGCAAGGTGAAGTTGTGACCATCAATTCCCTTTTTGTTGGTTAGTATCTTTATGAGTGATGATTGCTTCATGATTAGTATCTTTAGAGAAGAGAAGAAAAGCCTGGGATTTTAAAAATACAAAATAAAACTTTCCAAATTGACTAGTTTTGTAGGTTTCCATAGTATTTAACTTGAAGAATAACAAATTAAAATACTACAACAACACACCCAGTGTATTTCCATAAAGTGGGGTCTGGAAAGAATAGAATGTATGCAGACCATATTTTTACCTCAGAGGTGAAGTAAAGGCGTTGTTATATGGACAATAAACGAAAATAACATATAGTCGCAAAATAATACCACAATCGGATTGCACGAAACACTAGATAGTATCAGAAGTTGGAGAACGAGAAATTACAAGAGTAGTTCTACAACTACTAATAAGCGCAACAAGACAATGAACACCTACCTACTAGTATGATGCATTCCTACCAACTAACCTTCTACCTAATCCGAACAAATTAAAATAAATTACTCAATTAAACACTAGGTGATTTTTTTTTATTTGTTCAAATTTTGATGGACAAAATTATTTGATATCTATACTGATGATAAGAGATAGTAGGTACCTGAAATTAGTCAAGATGTGTAAATATCAATATGTACTACATTTTGAAATGTTAACTTCGGACTTGAAATGAGTAGTTTCCATGATTTTTTTACATAAAGAAAATTAGAGATTAGTAATTTATAGTATACAAGTTTTATAGAGTTGACGATGAATCTCTACAAAATGGTTTAAGATGATTTTTCAACGGAGAAATAAAATTGGAAAACCCCACTGGATATTTATACCAAATTATATTTGTTTATATGGTTATATCATGTTTAAGTAATTCAATGAGGTGAAAATATGCCTAATTAACCGTGAAATTACAGTGAAAGAAGTGGTGTTTACACACATATCATGCGTTATAAACCTATTGATTTGGTGTAAATATTCTGTGGTTATAAGTTTTTACCGAAAAAAAATAAATTTGAAAAATTCCATCGGATTGTTAGTTCTAATTGGTTCTATGAGCATTTCTCCTGGAAAAAAAGAATTACTTAAGGTTATTGAGTTTCCACAACGGTTGGGAATGAGGTCTTTGGACTCTTTATATGGTTTTTGGGCAATTTTTTGTTTGTAATAAATTTTAAAGTGAGAAAATAAATTGTAATCCCAAATAAAATATGAAGAAACATAATTTATTGATAGATAATGTGAGTACAATTCTGTTGAAGTTTCTTCTTAATTCAAGGATTGTTAGTAGCGTATTTCTCGAATGTAGAATGATATGAATTTCCTTGAGATGTATTTGATGCTAGGAATGTCGAGCGACAGCTTTGACAAAGGCAATATTTAATGTCTTGATCTCTTTATGAATATCCTATAAGCACTCATGAATTTACGGGATTTCGAGATAATCACTTTGGCGTTGAGAAAGATAATATTTGATCTCTTTGTGAACACCAAAATTTTATGGGATATTCGAGATCTCGATCTGATTATGAATACCCAAGAGTTTGTGGGTTATTCGAGGTGCCTCTTCAAGGGAATATGTTATCCTTTAAATAGGCGTAATGTAGGATTTAAGGTAGAGTAGCCTCCAACAACCCTAACAGAAATTGGGCTCGTCTTGCAGAGTCCCGCAAAATTTTAATGTCTACAATTCCTTCATGAGCTAATTATGTGATTGAATTAGACTAGGATTCATTTTTTTATCATGATATCAAGGCAACTTTTAGATGAGATGGTCACCGGTGAATCTAGGATTTCTAAAATATGATGCACCACTAAAAAGAAAAAAAGTGCATTAAATGAGAATTGATCCCTTGTTTTCTAGATAAGTAATTCAACACTCAACCAAGTGCACCATTTGGTTTTCTTGTAGCATAGGTGTTAACAGATAATATTATACTAATTTAGAAAATATATACATAAAATACCTAATTTTACGAAGAAATCACGGCTTTACATGCCCCATTTTTAGACTTTAAATTTGTCATTAATGATCACACGCTTTAATATGGTACAAAGCTCAGGTCCGGCCCAATTCATTAGTTACTCAATATTTGACCCCATATTATATCGTCAACGCTCCATTACTGAACTTGCGGGGATTGTTGAGCTCCCACATCATGTGATAATGAGGTCTTTAGATTCTTTATATAATTTTGAACAATTTTTTTTGCATGCGCTAACTTTTGAAATTGAGTTAGACCAGTTTAATATTTTATCAAGGGTCAAGACTTGCACAAGTTGAAAAGCTCCCCGCCCCACACACAAAAATAAAAAACCACTAACTATAAGGACAGATTCAATTAATTTATTTATGAATGTGACTTCTTCCTAAGATAGATTTGTAGAAAATTCAAAGATACGAGAAAATCAATTTAGATGTTTATTTATTTACTTATTATACTCTTTAAAGGATATGCAGAATCTGTTTATTTTTTCTTAACAAAGGAAATCCAATCAAATATTAACATATGAAAAGCTAAAGAAAATATTTAAGTTATATGAATCTCTTAAATTTTATTTTTCTCAAATCTTATTTTCAGTGTTCTGCCAAATCATGCCATTCTGTCTGGAATAAAAATATTCTATGCTACATATGAATACATGCATAAAGAACATGAAAAATTATTTATTCACCAAACTACTGATTGGTACCAAAGAGAGATATGACACATTTTGACAGTTTGATAGATACCTAATTAGAAATATAATCAATCCCATTGAAGAAAAACCCAAAATATACCATCTTTATATATGATCCAAGGAGTACAAGTTGGCAACTTTGGCCAAATCAAGACCAAAATAAAAAAAAAAGATGCTTTTTCTTTTTTGGATTATCGTGGTGTTTGGGCCAGCTTGTGCACACCTCGACTAATTCCACGGGATACCTGTCACCTCCCACCAGCAACGGATATCAGATCTACCAAGGTTAAAACAAATGGGAAGAACCACCTAGTGTTTTTGTCTCTACTGGGAATTGAACCTAAGCAAGAGACCTCATGGTGCTCAACCCACATCATTGACCACTAGGTCACACTCTTGGGTGCAAAAAAATGTTTCCTTTAATTATCTCATTAACAAAAGTCTAAGGGCGAATATACCTTGTCCCAAGCGGTGTCATGCATCGAAATTTTATATAGATAATGAGAAGATATGAAAACATTTGATATAAATATAAAAAATGATATTGCTTGTCATAATAATAATAATTTATGTATTAATTTATTCAATTCTTTGAATAATGATACCATTTACAAAAAAAAAAAAGTCTATGTAAGCCGCTAACAAAAGTATATGGATCGGAATTGGATAATTGGAAAGACCTTAAGCTTTTGGAATATGATTTAAGTTTGACACCAAACTCTTAGCCAAAGAGAGTTTTTTCGACACCGAGTGTTTATACCAAATCAATGAATGCATAACATTTGTTGACCGAATATACATAACTATAACTTAACCATGGTTAATTAATGTATATTTTCACTTTATTGAATCACTTAACGATGGTAAGTTGCATGTAGATTTGATGTATACACTTGATACAGATAAGTATTTACCTACCTCGAAGCCTCACAAGCAAGCCAATATGATATTGGCACGGCTCAATCAAATTAAAATGACCAAAAATGTTGGAAATTTTGATTAGATTGAGCCATTCCAACATCACACTTGAAGCTTGGTATATATTAGTACTACCAAAAAGAAAAAGGATGAAAAGTTGTGAATAAGAAAAAAAAAGCTACTACTCATATTTATACCTTTGTATATAATTCTTCATAGATCATTTAACTAAGACCAAGAATGAAGCACGCGTTCATACGAGCACCAACGCACCAGATTTCATCAGAACTCTGAAGTCAAGCATGTTTGGACGAGAGTATAGTACTAAATTAGCAACCTCTCGAAAGTCCTCGCGTTGCATCCCTCCTTGCAAAAGAAAACAAAAAGAACAAGAATATAGGAGCTATTGGCTGCCATGGCCATGGTAGTATAATAAGGAAACCCTAGTTTTGGAGGGAGAAAAAAAGATGAACTAATATATATAAGAAAGAAAAGTAGTTAAGTTGGTGGATTTATAGGTAATAATAATTTAGGACATATTGATATTAATTAGGTTTTGGCTAATGGCGTTCCACAACATATATAGGTAGTGGTTGATGATAAACATCCAAATAACACAAAACCAGCTAAGGTCCCTTTCACTCCAATTATATATGTTTCTTTCAGATTTTGCGTTTTCTAAACACTTCTTTTCAATCATTTGTGTTAACCTAATTTCCATTTTTATAAATGTGTGTGCTTTATAATCCTAATTGCCATCATCATCATTATGTCATTACTATGGTTTTATTATATATATATATATATGGCATAAGACATACATGTGTTCTTTAACTTGGCCTCAACTGGCATTTATGTCCTCCAACTTTGGGTGTGTATTACAAGTAGACACTTAAACTTATATAAAGTTGAACAAGTAAACGTACGTGTCCTACGTGGCATTTTGCGTGAGACAATGGAATAAAATAATCGCATAGAATATCCTTGTTTATCCCATCCCGCGTTCCAAGCGAACGCTAAAACTTCACAATTATGAGCTCGTACGGCCTATAATACTGGTAAGTAGAATGCATGGCCTGTTTTGGTCAAAATTATTGGAATTCATTTTCTAGTTGGGAATATTCCTCTGAATTCCTATTGCGGGAGGCGAAACTAGAATTTTTAATTTTAATTTTTAAATTATTGAATTCTAAAAAAAAAATAGTTCGGTGTATTAAAGCTCTCATTATGTGCAGGGTCCAGAGAAGGGCCCGATCACAAAGGTCTATTGTACGCAGTCTTACTTTGCATTTCTACAAAAGGCTATTTCCAAGGCTTGAAACCGTGACCTCCTTATCACATCTAAGTTAATAGTGATTTATACATAATCAATGAATTTTTAGGATAATACAAAATCTAAATCATAGTTACCGAGTTCGACCGAATCCATAACAATCCCTCTCCCTCCATCCCTGCCCATTGGTTGATTAAACGGGGGGCAATAAAAAGGACATTCAGAAGCTAATGATTCCTTAGTCCTTTTTACACAAAAATGGCATGTACATACACCTAATTTTATCAACGTTTTGGTGCACTTACATCCAACTGAAAGAAAATTAGAAATTGCTTGAAAAAAGATGGCATTTGAGACCATATTGACTCTAATTCATTTTTGTATTTTATCATACATTTCATAGGCTCATAAAATGCCTCTTCCAGACAAAATTTGTACTGCCTTTTTTCAATTTTACATCTTTTATGTCGACTTTTATGTGATGATATTTGAGTAGACACGAGATTTAAAATGATAATGGATTAATTTGTTGTATAGTGGTAGAGGAACACAATGTTAAAGTAATGATAATTTTCCAATAGAGAAAATATCACAATAAAATATAAATAGAGAAACAAATTTGAAATTCCCGTAGTTGCTTTTTGACATTTTATGCATAGTTGATCAACCAACGACGACGTGTTCCATTTCATAACAGGGGCGGAGCCAAGTAGAAGCAAGGAGTTCATTCGAACCACGTTCGACAGAAAATTATATTGTATATTTAAGGTGCTAAAATTATTTTTTTATGTATATATAATAAATGTTGAATCCCCTTCTTCATATTTTGAACCCCTTAGTGAAAATTCATTCATAATCTCGACTACAACTAATTCACCCCTTTAATGATCTTATTGACAAATATGCATCATAACCAGTTCACCAGGTCATTCAAAAGTGATTGGACTATTATCTGAAAAACCTTCTACCTACAAAGTTGAGTACAACAATTGTGAGGGAAAATGACTTGCGCCTACAAGTGAAGGAAGTCATTTTGCATCATTTGGTGAAGAATGTGTACTTGGAAAATACATTTTAAACAACCAAATACCAGAAGATTGACTTATTTTTCGAAATTTCCACCATATGAATTAGGAGACGGATATGAAAACCGTCCTCCGATTGGTGGAGAATATACGGGGACCTTTATCTCCTAACGCTACTCATTACAGATGCTGGCCGATAACGCATTCATGCTCAATTGTGCAGGAATGTAACAGACTGTATGCAACAACAGTTAGATACCTTTCTACTAATGTTTCTGCTGGCAGCCCTGGCAAATAATATATCAATAATGTAACTGCTATTTTACTTTACTTCCCAAAGAAGTGGCGGCTAGAAATTCACCCCAAAATCGGCATCAACAAAAGGTTATGAAGACTTCCTTTGTCATTCAAGAGCAAGAAGGCAGTAAGAAGCCATTCATCCAGCACTAGAATCTAGCTGATGTGAATTCCAAAAGCCTTGGTATCTAAACATGGTTATAGTGTTGTTGATTTTTGAAAATCTGATGTGTATTATTTAGTTACCCTTAGGGAGGATGGCAACCCCCCACCAGCATTCCCAACCCCCTCTCAGAGCAACAATAACAGCACGAGTTGCTTGTACTTGAATTATACAGCAGTAAAGAACTTGCCAAGAGAACAGCATTTGATCACTTAAGATACATGAAACAGAGTAGACACAGCAGAATAAGCTCATTTCTGACACTAACTTTTCTTTACTAGTTAAAAGAAATATAGCTAAAGCTCCGATCACACTGGTCACAATGCCAAATAAGAAAGGTATGATTTTCCGTGTTAGCCAAATGCATGAAGAGCTAACAGGAGTGAGTACGCCTGAAACGACGAACACTGAGTATGAGAAAAGAGTCTCAAAGGTCAAACCGGTTGGCTGGTAAAGCTAGTATTCCAGGTCAATAAAGTTTACAAACTAGTATTGCTAACATGAAGGACTACATTTCACACCGCAAAGGTATCAACGCCACCTTTTGGGCTCACTTACCAAGAGCAGTGATCTACTTTGCTGTCTATAGTCCCACTTCACTCGATCCATAGATTCCCTTATTGCCTAAGCAACTGTGCCAGCAGCCCACAGAGGAGATTCTGCTGATGATGGTGGTGGATGTGAGAGGAGAGAGTAGTTTCTCAGAATCTTCTAGAAACTCGAACTAGTATTGTCATTGCAATTTTCAAAGTCATGAGAGAGGGAGAGATAGATGGACTTTAAATGCTATTGTAATTTTCTTTTGTTTAAATTATAGGTAGTCAAATCTTTTACACGATAAAATTTGTTTTATTTTCTGACGTGGAAGCGGCTAAAACGCTGATATGGCAAGTGACTAGTCATAGCCCGATGCCGAAAATTTACCCTCCTGATCATTTCTACTTGCTAGTATTCAGACATAACATGCTTTTGAGAAAGTAAAAGGGAAGTGATCAGTAGCCATTGTAGGTTTCATTACTTTTCTTCAATCCGTCCTCAGCTTGTCTTAAGTTCATCCTCGAAGAAAGAATAAACATATGGAAATGGTTAATTCACCATTGAAAAATTAACCCTTGTTTTCTAGTGTCAGTATGACACGTGAACTTGAAACAATGATCAGAGTTGGAGACGCCTGCTCCTATCTAACCTAACTCTAGAACTCAAAATAGCCTGTATGTTGGATGGTAGAACATGTAAGGGGACATTCATGTCGATTCTCTATTAGGCAAGAACAGGATTATAGACGTATATGATAAGGTTGAAGATTCAAATGATGGGGAAAAAAGGAGGAAATACCATTGAACAATTATGAACTGACAAACAACATAAAGCAATAAGCAGTGACAATCAATCAATGACTCTTCACTCTCAAATTAGTTGGACCAGCTATGTGAATCCTTTGTTTCCCGTTCAGGAGATCCATCATAGCTAAGCTTTGCAAATCTCAAATGCACTAGGAAATACATCTCCTTCAGATATAGTCTAATGTTTCGGACACAAGTACTAAAGTAAATTCAGCAAGGTACATAATTCTTAAATCTTATACTCTAGATGAATGAGATTCTACATTTTTCCAGATATTTCCCACAATCCGGATCATTATAAAATTTATCTCTCAGATACTTTTTTTTTTATGACAGTGGTGTCCGGGTCAGCTTTCACGCACCATTTATCGCTCAGATTCTTTCACTGATTTACTTCTTTGTTGGGGTTAGGGGGGCAAGGGGAGGAAAGCAAAAAATAAAAGCAGCCCAGTGCACTAAAGCTCCCGCTATGCATAGGGTGAGGGGAAGGGCCCAACCACCAGGGTCTATTGTACGCAGTCTTACCTTGCATTTCTCCAAGAGACTGTTTCCAATGCTTGAACCCGTGACCTCTTTGTCACGTGACAACAACTTTACCAGTTACTCCAAGGCAGGAATACTAGTTCAATTTTTCATCTTCGTACTTGAAACACAGAACCATTAATCCAAACGAAGTTTGAAAAACTATTTGCATATTCCAAAAATCTTGTACAATAATACACTTCGTGAAGGTAAAATTAGAGAAGCAACTGCATAATTGATACAATTTGGTAGCATAAGTAATCGAAAACGGAAGATCCAATTGCTACTCTTCTACAGCGAACAGAGAGAGTAAAGATCTGAACAGAGTTTGTTACAACTTACAAGTTACAACAAGTGAAAGTAAAAATTACTTTAACCTGTGTAGACATGGACGCCAATGGCAAGGAGGAAGATAGTAATGAGGCCAAAGTAAATTACAGTATGGACCAAAATCGAAGCGCCACTAGTTTGCATGTTTCCAAATTCAACCACTTTTCCACGGCCAGGAAGCTGGAACAACAGGCCCGGAGTTAACAGAACAAACAACACCACCGCTATCAACACTGGGCCCCAGTCCGCCATTGTTCTTCAGAAAAGTAGCTCGTTACTTTGAACAGTGGAAAGAAATGGGGAAAATGCGAGGATAAAAAGCCAAAGATCCCCAAAAAAAAAATGGCTAAAAGTGTAAAAGAAAAACAGAGAAAGCTGGAATAAAAGCTAAAGATCCACAAAAAAGTGGCTAAAAGTTAAAAGAAAGGGACAGATCTGACTGTATAAGACGTAGTTTAGCAGTCAATTGAAGTGGTATGTGAATCGTACGGTAGAAGATTAGGGGTGAGTGGTATTAGGAAACTCACTATTTATTTATTTATTTATTTTAATTTGATTATCGAATAATATATTTTATCAAAGTAAAGAAAAAAAAATTCCTCTAAACAAGTACTTCCATCGTCCCGTGTGACACTCTTATTTTTTAATTTGTTTCAAAAAGAATATTACTTTATTATATATTAAAAATAATCTAACTTTAAATTATTATTTTTATCCTTAATAAGATGATTTACAGTCATACAAATATTTAAGAATTGTTCGATCACAAATTTTAAAAAATTTCTTTTTTCTTAAAAGCCGTGTCAAGTCAAATGGTATCACATAAAATAGGAGGAAGGAAAAATTACTTTCTCCGTCCCTAAATAAATATTACTTTACTAAAAATTACGTCTATCAAAGAAATCAATAAATACAATGCCTAATCTACTAAACTATGTCTATTTAATAAATGTTTCTTGAGAATTGAACATTATTAACAAGATAGAGTATAAGAGTCCATTTGGACATTATTAAAAAAAAAATCATCGGTCAATTAAATTGATATTCGATATAGAATAATCGAATTCAAAATAAATTTTGTCTTTTATTATGTGGAAGCATCAAAAATTTGATGGAGATTCTTTCATTGGCCAATTAAATTAAACACAAAATCATATGAAATCAATCAAAAGATAATGTGAAATATACTGTAAATTACCAACAAAACAGGAATCATATTCTGAAGAAAAAAATGTGTAAAATTCGTCCAAATGAATCTAGAGTATTTAGATATAATAAGAATAGAGTAACAACAAATAAAACAAATGCAATCTCGAGGTGGCCTGAAAATTTGAAAAATCATAAAATTAATTCAATAGGTGAAAAATCACTCAAATAAAAAATATGACAGCAACTCAACTGGTAGAAAAAAAATAACAAAACACTGAACAATTAAATTATCATAAAAGAGATTCGAAAAAACAGTAACACAAAATATGAAATAATCAAAAACAGCTATAATCATGTCAAAAGAAAGCAGATATACAAATTAAAATAAAAAAGAGGGATGGTGTGAGACTTTGACAGTGATTTTATCATTAATGATGGTTGAAGTTTGATTCGTCTGAGCTGTTGATTGCTGATTTCGTTGTTGATCTTCGTTGAAGACGCAATTTTATCGGAGCTTGTTATTTTGCCTGAAAATAGAGAAAGAAAAAAAAAACAAATAACGTGAAAAGGGTAGAAGGGAGGGGATTGATTCGTTGTTGTAACTGCCTTACTAGTAGAGCAACGACGAACTCATCAGAGCAATATTGAGGTTCTCATTTCTTTTGGGGTGTTTGCCCAAAAATTTATCGAAACAACAACGAGGTAAAAATGGACGAGATTTGAGTAATGGAGAAAAAAGAAGATCGGAGGTGTTGCTGGTTGATGAGTAGTGATGTTGTGAACTGTGTTATCATCGTTGTTCTGTCAAAATAAGTTATTTTTGAAATTCATAAATTTAGTGGTGTGTGAACCTATTTGAACGGAGCTCCGATAAAGTGTGAGAGATGGGCGAAGAGGTGGAGAATAGTAACAGAGAGAGAAAGGGACTGAAGTGATGGAGCGCTGCTTATCAAAGCTTCGACGATGGCGGTGATTGTCAAAAGGGGGAGCTAAGGGAGACATTTGAGGCTGCTGTTTCTTTCAAAAAGTAGAAAAGTAAAAATATTTTAGAATTTTTCGGCTTAATTACGAGATATGGGTTAACTTTTACATAATTACATTTTATAGGTATAATTTAGAACAAGTAGCTATTATTTTGGGCAACATATACATTTTGGAGGAAAGAAACGTATATTACCTAAAAATGGAAAATAACATAAATCATGGGCATCTTTATTTACCATATATTCTCTCTTCAAACTTGCCAATAATAGCTCAAATCACCATTCACATATAACTGTATATGACACGCGTATATACAAATACAAAGTAAAATAAGAAATTTTTAAAACGTCTATACAAAAAAAGTATAGGCATCTTTATTTACCATATATTCTCTCTTCAAACTTGTCAATAATAGCTCAAATCACCATTCACATATAACTGTATATGACACGTGTATATACAAATACAAAGTAAAATAAGAAAATTTTAAAACGTATATATAAAAAAAGTATAATTGCATCTGGGTTTGAGTTTTGTATAATCGAATCTCAGTTGAATTTTGTATATGAGATTATACCTATTACTATATACATTTGAAACGTATATGTTTAGTTAACATGAATCTCAATTTGATATATACAATTAAAATTTGTGCAATTGGAATGCTTTGTTTTTTGTTTAACATTTGTATATGAGATTTATACTTTTGAGGCTCAAATGTATATGAGATTCAAACTATTGAGATTAAAATGTATATGAGATTTATACATATCAGTATATATACATTTGAAATGTATATGCTTAGTTAACTTGAATCTCAAATACATATATACATTAGATGGTGAACACATGAGTATATGAAATTTCAAAGTATATGATTGGTTATTTATATCTGAGATTTTTTCAGTTGTATCAGTCAATTATGAAGAGAGAATATTAGTGAGAATAAAAGATGCATGATTTATGGAGATTTTCATTTTAAAAAGATTTTTCTAACTGATTTTTAGGAATCTACTTTTATGATATATACGTATCTAAGCGTTTATATACAAATCAAAGGCTGATTTTAGAACTTGAAATTAGCTACGCTTTGTAATTAAGAAACTTAAGCTATGGGCACTGAATAATGTAGCAAACCATAGCTATTTATGAAATTTTGCCTTTTTCTAATCTGAATATTCTATCATCAAAAATTGTGTAGAGTGTATGATGAACTTTATCGATAACATGAAATCTAAAATCATCTATGTAGCAAAATTATTTGTTGAAAATTATTGACTATCAAAATTGTTATGCTCAAAATCATGATTTATCTAAAATCATGAACTATTTGATATATTTGTGTAAAAAATATCTCATCTATCTCTATGTATTAATATATTATATTAAAAATAAAAATATATATATCTAATGACATAAAAAAAATGTGATTTAAATCAAAAAGTAACTTTAATTAAATAAAATTAAAAAATTATTTATTTATATACAAATAATTGCGATAAAAATTAATGATAATTTAATTTAACAAAAAGTTGATAAAAATTTCAATAATTTCAAAAATAAGAATAATTATTAATAAATCTTGTTAACATTGAAGAAACATATGTAAAAATTATATTTTGCACAATTTAATAATTTTTTAAAATCTTAACTTGAAAAATATCAGGCCAATATTGAGTGTCAACATCTTATTACATTATTATCAAATGGTATTAAAGCAAATAAGATAATTTATTTGTAATAATCTTAGTAAATAAAAAATAAATGCCACACTAAATAATACACATTCTCAAAAAAAATAAAAAATATTTACTTGGAGTCTTAAAATAAGACAGGATCAAAAAATAAAAAATAAAAAAGAAGAAAGAAGAGAGAGAAAGAAAAAAGAAGTAAGATTAAAAAAATGAGATTAACATTTTTTTTCATAGATTAACAAATATTTTTGACAAGCCATTTTTAGGTGAAGTTCCATCATGTGTTTGGCCATAGTTTTTGAGAAAAATATTCAACTTTTTTAAAAAATAAAAATAAATTATACCCTTAAGTTCTAGAAACTAGTAAAAATATTCATAATTTTGTATTATCATTTTATAATGAACATGTTCTACAATAAAAGTTAAACTCATAGATTCTAAGCTTCAATCTGCATATAAAAAATTTCACAGATCAGTGTAGAAAGTTTTCTCAATTCACAAAGGAGCATCTAATTTTTCTATTTACATTACATTTAATAACACCAACAATGTCATTGCATACTTAAGAGTCAAAAACAAAATTTATTAATGGGGTTGATTGATAGATAGCTATTAGTTGAGATTGATAAATAGTGGAGTATTTTTATAAAAAAAAAAAAAAAAATTGGGGTAAAATTTAATTTTTTAATAATTTTCAAAAATAAATTGACCCAGAAAATATTTATTTTTTCCAAAAATATTTATCAGAAAATAACAAATTGTATGGCTAAACACTTTTTATAAAAAAAAAATCTCAAAAACTACTCCTACTTTTTATGGTTAAATGGGGGTAAGGAATAAAATAAAAAAAAATTGTGAAATTTAAAATACGAGTGAAATCTTTTTAAATTTTTTGAAATTCTAACATGCACTCTAAAATCTTTAATTTTTTTAATCAGATTTACTTTTAATTTAGTCTCATTTAATCAAGTTAATATTGACTTTTTAAAATTGATATTTGAAGGATACTTTTCTCATTTCTCGTGAATTATACGTTTAGAAGTCATAGACTGATGTTTACATTAACTTTTTAAAAAATTTAATATTTGTATTATCAAGTGATATCAGAACAGTCTTATGATAATTCATCTTTAATAATTTTAAAAAAATCTTTAAAAAAATTAATGTCTCACTGAACAATACTCATCCAAAAAAATATTTTAAAAAATAGAATAATATTTATTTTAGTCTATCTTCAATTCAACACAAAATTCTATTTTAATGTAAAATTTAGTGCTTTGGTGCTCTAGCCTAATATCAATTTTTACAATATTTGGTGTGTAAATAGTGTTACACTAAATTCGATCTAATATTACTATTCATGAATATATTTTTTTAATTATATAACACTTAATTTAATATATTATAAATTTTAATTTTCTTATTTAAGTTCCTAATCTACCAATAATTTTTTATATATATCTTTATAATTTTAATATTTTACATCTTAATTTTGGTGTATAATTTTTATAAATTAATTTTTGTACATATTATTTTTATATAAAATGTAAGTTAATTTTATTACAAGTTATAATTGTATAAAAAATAAAACCATCACAAAACTAAAAAGTGCAAATATAAAATATAATATGTGGTAAATAAATAACACAATATTCATTAAATAATGTAAAAAATATATTTAATAAAGTAGTGAGTGACTAACATACATTAAAATTGAAAATATATTAAATAACATAATAATTTAAAAAATTACAACAATAATTGAGTACTTTGATAAGTTATTTCAGATCAATCAATATTATTAAAATATTGAGTGTATGAAGCAGATAATTATTGTGGTTGTGACTGTTACAATTGTTAATTTTTTGTTATTTATTATTCTTTTTTATTTTTTTCAAATAAATTCACAAATATTTGAATTATCAATAGAATTTAAATTCGATACTAAAATTTTATTTTATTCTTTAAATTCTTTTAATTTCGAAGCTCTATCTTTAATCTTCGTGTTTCACCATCTGTTTGTACTTGACTTTATTAATAACTCAATAAGTTGGTTATTTTTTGATTATGTACTTGATTTTGTCAATAAATAAGTTAATTATCTTTTGATTAGGCTATTTTCATAGCAGATGAAAAATCTTCGTTAATTTTTCTCTTTATTTTTGCTTTCTTTACCCCAATAGATTATTTTGATGATGTGAAACCACCTGTAATATCCTCAGTCAAATTTAGTGAGAATGATGATAAGTTAGGAGATGATACTAAATGTGAATTAAGATTAAGAGTCTCAAACTTCGATGATATATAAGAAGAACCTTTATTTCGGTTTTTTCTTTCTTTCAACATTGACATCTTTAAGCTTCTTAAATTTCTTCAATATATCTCACACATGATCGAATTTAATTTATTTTTTTAGTTCGAATCATGTGTAAGTAAAGAATCATACTATAGAAGATTTGATTATCGAATAATATAATTTACCAAAATAGATAAAATAATTTTTCTCTACACAACTATTTTTACCGTCCAATCTGACAATCTTTCCTTTTTAGTTCGTTTCATAAAAAATGTCACCTTATTATAATTAAAATAATTTAAGTTTAAAATTTCTTTTGTACTCTTGATAAGATGATTTACAATCATACAAGTATTTAAAAAATATTTTAGATCATAAGTCTTAAAAGTCTTTTTTTTTTCTTACAAATCATGTCAAGTCAAATGGTGTCACAAAAAATAAGACGAAGGAAGGACTACTTTCTTCGCTTAAATAAATCTTACTTTACTAGAAATTTCGTCTATCAAGAAATTAATAAATACAATGTCTAATCTACTAGAATATATCTATTTAATAAATATTTTTTGAAAATTAAACACTATTAACAAGATGAAGTATAAGAGTTCGTTTGGACATGATATGAAAGCAGATTTATATGAAGTTGAAGTTTTGTTTGGATATGCAATTTAAATTTTTAAGTTTTATTTTTTTCTTATATGAAAACCCTATAAATATTGTGAAAACTATCAGAGTTTTCTGAATTCTTACATCATCTTACAAAATGAATAAATTATAGTTCATAAAAAAGATATCGCAATGTCTGAAGGTGCCGCATTGATAAATTGCAAATCTCGTATTCCCCTTTTATAAATAAATATTTGTGATTACTAACTTTTAGATACACATAATTTAATAAAAGATTCACTAGTCAACAATAATAGATACTAGTTATTTTTTAACATAATTATTTCACACAGTATGAATAACCTCTTCACGTCGAGCATGAGTCTTTTTTCACAAAGTTAAAAATGATGATTTTTCTTAGAAAATATAAACTTATGATCATAATTCAAATCATGCTTTTTGGACAATTTGAAATTTAAAATCATGATTTCAAATCGCATGTCTAAATGCTGATTCAGAATCATGATATGAAATCAAATGATATGATGTTGAAGTATTGTTTTGACATAAAATTTGACTTTTTTAAGTTGCATTTTTTTCTTCATAAACATGAAAATCTCACAAGTTGTGAAAACTATTAAAAAAAAATGTCAAATGCCCTCCTAATCTATTACCGGATTTTCAGCTACACACTTAAACTTTACAGGAATTTTATTACTCCCCTAAATATTTTAAAAGTGAAATATATACCCCTTAAAAACTCTCACTCATATTTATATTGAGCAGTGGTATACACACGATCAACCACGTAATATGACCATTTTTTATATATATTTTTTTTTTATATATATATATTTTTTTTTTTCATTTTCTCTTTCTTTTCTCACCCCAACCACCACCAAATCACCCTCCTCTTCTCCTTCATTGTCTTCTACAATGCTCACAATTTGTCGTTATTGATCAGAAAGAAATAAACAAATAATGAGTTTGACACATATAATTTTGTGTTTTATGTCATCATCGAATAGTCCTCGTCTCCAACGATCTTCATTAACGACTGAAGACAGAGATAAAAAGGATGGAGATTCTTCAATATATCGTTCTTCAACTAAATCTGTAGCATTGGAGTTGCGATTGTGAGAAAGAAAAGTGAATAGTTGTAGCACCGACAGCTACTGCAGTGAAAATAGGGGGTGATTGTTTGAATTGAAGGTGAGAACTAGATTTTGATTTTATTTTTTTTAATCTTTGATTCTTAAATTTGGGGGAAATTGGGAGAAGGGAAAAGGACAAGGGATTTATATGGGGAGGAAAATGGGGGAAAGTGAAAAAGAATGAAAAAGTGGTGGAGATGATGGTGACAGCAACGGCGACGACGATAGAGGTGACGACTTATGAGTGGTGAGTGGTGGAAAAAATGAGAAAAAAAATATTAAATAATAATAATAAAAAAAAATAATAATAATAATAATATATATATATATATAATATTAAAAATAAAATTTTAATGCTTATTTTTGATGCTCACTCTCTCAAAGAGAGTGAAATACACTCACTTTGCCACGTAAATATTAAAAAGTTTAAATATTTAGAGAGCAATAAAATTCATGTGAAGTTTAAGTATGTAGGTGAGAATTCGATAATAGGTTGAGAGGGCATTTGACCATTTTCTGTTTTAATAAAATGCTTCATATGAATAAAAAAAAATTACACTTCAGAGAAAATTATCAATGTCGATAATGAAAATTTATAGGGAAAAAACAGCTAAAGCAACAGAAAAAAACATAATTAACAAATTTATTTGTAAAAATAGAACATATAAGATACAACATATTTATTTATATCAATTAAATAATTTTATAATATTTAACTTAATATCAATTACTATTTAATAATTATTTTATTTTATTAACTGATCCAACATATACATTGAAAAAAATCTAATCCAAAAAAAATGATATGTTTTTATTTTTTCGCTTATCTTGAATTGGAGTAGCGTCCTCTTGTAATATATGAGGTGGATCACGCATATTATTTCTTATTATGATCGTTTGTGTTCTCGTACAATCTTTTTTGTTTTAAATACTGTATTAGTCAACTAGTAAGATAAATTTATAATTTCAAAATCTATAGAATTTTTTTTTCACTTACAAAGAGTCCTCTCCAATTATTTTTTTTCATTTTTTTTTGTATGTCCACATAGTAACTTAGGTTCATTTATTTCGTCTCTAGCATCTTCTTCACACAAAACAATCATGAGTTGGCAGAGTATCAAAAATAAATGTCGATATCATTAGCTTATTTTACTGATCGAAAAAATATTAAAACCCAGGCGTAGTTTTTACTTTATGTTTATCCTTAACTTTGCTGGTGTTGTTGTTTGTTTGGCTACTTATGATGATTCAAACTCCAAATATTTTTACTTATCTTAATATTTCTTAATTGCTATAGCTATAAATTGTTTTTGTGCTACATTACTTTTTTGAAATGAAAAAGCACACACTCACTAGATTGAAAGAAAGACCCATATTATCTCTCCGACGATTGGTAAATTTCTTAACAATCTTGAACCTGCACTGGGAGTATTTCTTGGGTAGTTATATATCAAAAAATAGATTACACTCTTATTTCAGATTGTGTTTGGTGCATATTTTCTTTGGATCCTTGATATCTTTGTGTTGCAAATGATTTTGATTTTCATGATTACTGACTTTGGATTACTTGATTCAATTATTGGGTGACTCGATCATGTATTTGGTTTATAGAGATTTTTTAGGTGATTGGAGAGAAATTGTTGTGCTTTTAATTTGTTCTATGACTCTTCGTACAAGGCGAGTTATGAAGATTTTCTGATTAATACGACGGAGGATTTCAAAATCAAATATGATCAGGCTAAGGAAACTGATGTTAACTGATAAGACATTGCTGTAATTTTGGAAGCTAGATTATACGAAGCGGAGGAAGAGAAACGAAGAAGAGCAAAGGGTGTTAGATTGAACATTTGACATTTTCTCATTAAATTAAAATTCAAGTCTTACACAATTTTACCAAATGGACAAATCGTAATTCATAAATAAGATATCAAAATATCCTAAAACATCATATTGATATATCATATATTTCTATATATATTTTTAAAGGCGAAATGACATGAAAGACCTTTATACTTGACATTGTTTGTTAATTGATCCTTTTACTCATCACTTTGCCAATTGAATTCTTGAACTCATTAAAATATAATATTTTAAATTCCTTTGACCGTTGATCAAGCCTATATGATAAGTTGATGGTTGAGTCAAAAGTTGTTACAATAACTACGATTAGAGTTGTCAATACGGGTTGACCCGGTCCATCCAGGCTAGCCCCTGCAGGCTTTGAAATTTGATGGGCCAAGCCGGGTTGGTCCATTAAAATGATGGGCTCGAAAACAGCAAGCCCAACCCATCACTCTGTGGGCTATGGGCCTCGACGAGCCAACTCATTTTTTAAAATAATATTATTTTTATTATTTTTTAAATTTAAATTTAATTTTAAATTGTTAATAATATAAATAATTACAAGACAGTATTACATAATATTATGTGAAACTACTTGCTAATTAAGTTCAAGTTCACAAAAAAATAATCATAATAATATGTGAAACTACATAACTTTTGACATAATATTGTTCGAATCTTACATATTTTATAAATATAATTAATATTTAAATATTTATGATCGCTTAAGTAGACTTTGTGTTTGGACTCATCTTGTCTTTTTAGTACTGTATTTTATTTTTATTTATTAATTATTTTTATTTAGCCCACGGACCGATCCAACCCATATTGTTAAAGCCATACGGGCCAGCGGACTTATTCAAGCCGAGCTAAAAAAATTTATTCTTAAATGGGTTACAAAATTTTTAGACCAATCTTATCAAATTACAGACTGGGTCGAGCCAGCCCAACGGGCCTAGCCTATATTGACCGCTTTAACTATGATAGTTATTGACTTATTGCAGTAACTATCATAATTATTGCAGTAACTATATTTAGTAAGAGGGAAATCTTTTTAAAACATTTAAAATTTTAATATATATCCTAATTTTTTTAATTATTCTAATCAAATTTATTTTTCATTTAGTTTTATTTATCTAATTCAACGTTACATTTTTAAATTTAATGGCTTGAAGGATACTTTCCCTCAATATTCAAGAGTTACTCTTTTTTGAATTATGAATTTATATTTAAATTAACTTTTAAATTTTTAAAATATTTATTTTATCAAGTAACATCAAAGCATTATTATACTATTATCAAATAGTATCAGAGCAATCTTATAATAGTTCAGTTTTAATAATATTAAAACTCATTAAAAAAATAACTTAATGCCACACTAAATAATACATATTCAGAAAAAAAATATTTTAAAAATAATAAAATATATATTTTAAGCCTTAAAATATCTTAGCAACAAATAAGAAGAAAAGAAGAAAAAAAAAAAAGAAGGGAGAGAAAAATATGTAGAGAAGAGAGAAAGAAAAAAAAATAGGATTGAAAAGATAAAGATTAAAGAAAAATTTCAAATTTTGAAATTTAAAGTAGAAACGAATTTTTTTAAAAAATTTAAAATTCTAACATACACCCAATTTTTTTAATTATTTTAATTAGATTTACTTTTAATTTAATCTCATTTTATCAAATTAATATTGTCTTTTTAAAATTAAGCAAGAAGAATTTGACTTTTGATGGGTCAGTTTAGGTCAAAGTAATGGACTGATTTATGCTGCTTAAGATAAATAAGTTAAGACGGATTGTGTCCAAACTAGTCCATTTGTAATGTAACACATGGCCAACACATTAAAATTTGAATGAATTAAACGGGTCAAATGAGTCTGAGCTGAATTTGTCAGTCCTAATAAATTTTATGGCCAAATAAATTGTCAATTTTTTTCTCAAAAACTACTTAAGATGTCTATGGCCAAATGGGTGGTTAAAAGAAGGAAAAATTCAAAAGTAGAAGATTTTTTTTTTATAATTTTTAAAATTCTAATATGCACCTCAAATTTTTTAATTATTCTAATCAGACTCATTTTTAATTTAATTTCATTTGATCAAGTCAATGTCACCTTTTTCAAGTTGATGAATTGAAAGATATTTTCCCTTATTTCTCTTGAGTTACTCTTTTAAAAGTTACGAACTGATATTTACATTAACTTTTAATTTTTTTTAACATTTATGTTATTAAGTGATATCAAAGCGTTATTACATTGTTATCAAGTGGTATCAGAACAATCTTATGATAGTTCATTTTTAATTATGTTGAAACTTTCCTTAAAAAAATAGTGCCACATTAAACATACACATTCAAAAAGAAAAAAATTTAAAAAATAATATAGTATTTGCTTTAGATTTTAAAACACTACAACAACGAAAATAAGGAAGAAAAAAGAGGGAGAGAGAAATCTGTAGAGAAAAGAGAAAGCAATAATAAAAAAAGTAGGATTGAAAAGATGATGAAAAAGGAAAAAAAAATTCAAATTTTGAAATTTAAAATTGAAGGAAAGTCTTTTTAAGATTTTAAGAATTCTAATATTCACTCCAATTTTTTTAATCATTTTAATGCTCAGTTTTAATTTAATCTTATTTGACCAAGTCAATATAACATTTTTAAAGTTGATGACTTGAAAAATTCTTTCACTCATTTCTCTTAAGTTATTTATTTAGAAGTTATGGACTAATATCTACATTAATTTTTAAATTTTTTCACATTTGTGTTATCAAGTGATATTATCACGTTATTATATTGTTATCAAATGATATCAAAGCAGTCTTATAATAGTTCATTTTTAATAATCTTGAAAATTTCTCTTAAAAAATAATAATATCGCACTAAACAATACACATTTTAAAAAATAATATGATATTTGCTTTACGCCTTAAAATCTAATTGATGCCCTATAAGTTACTGATTTTATGACTTAATTTTTTAAAAAGAACATTAAAGTTTGTAGAGAAAAAGTGTGTCAAAAAGGAAAGAATTTTATTGACAAGGTTTTGCCTCAATATTTCTCTCTTTGTTTGTTATATTTGCTTAATAATATTTTGGCTTAATATTAAAAATGTCACTAGTAATTATCTAAATCAATTATTAAAATGAAATTATTACAAATTAATACTACCTGTTGTAATCTTGTCTCATCTAGTTATAAAAGAATTACTCTAATAAAACAAAAATATATTTTACCAAACTTTCTTATTAAGTAAAGTTTAAAACTAAAACGAATAAATTATAAGAGAAGTGAGTGGTGTCTTTTGCGATGAAATTGCTAACTTATATTATTGGCTATTCTAAAATTTAAAGTATGTGAATTTATTATGGATACAACTTTATTATATACGTGATCCTATTTTTACACACATATTTACACCTATTTTTTTAAATTTTATTTTAAAGAAATTTAATGAATTCAATTTTGTTTAAAGAAAAATAGATCCAGAGATCCACCTCATCTTACTTCTTAGCTTAGTGGTACAACATTCAGTTTTAGTTAGACTTTTCCATCATAAAAAATTGTTAAAGGTGGTATAAGTGTATGATGTATCTTTCTATTTTTAATCAGAAATTTTATGTTTGAGCTCTAGCATAGTAGTCGTTTTTTAAAGTAAATGCTTTACTCCTTAAAATGAAATTCACCGGCGTAAAGCTAAGTTAATCGAAAATTATTTAATTTAACGTAAATATTAGATGTCGGTAAGATTTTTTACCTTTGAAAGATGTTCCCTAGTTTAATCACTAATTCGATACCCTTGCGATAGTTCCCATTTCCCAACTATAGAAATTGAACTCCCATATTCAAACGAGCAAAAAGTGTCTGATTTACATTGTTCACTAAGATATTACACATCAATCAACTTATTCCCCACACATCTATGGAATTAATATCAAACCAAACAAGACGGTGCTAGAGTACTCTGAATCCAAACCAAAAAAAAAACCCGTACATCTTTCAGTAGACAACATTAATTAAACATTACTATATATAAATTAAAATTAAAAATATAAGAAGAAGAAGCTACTAGCATCAAGATTTTTCACCAAAAAATTCAACATCTGCTATATATATATATTTAGTCGGATGAACCTCCTTCCGACCCCTGGCTGCTAGCCAAATCGAATACGAATGCGGAATGCCAAAATGAGGATGGTAAAAAAGACGAAAAAAAGAAGAGTGTGAAGGAGAATGGCTTTGCCATTAGTATTGAAGCTGCCGAATTCAACGTGACGCTGACTCCCCGGCAGCTGAAATATGAGTCCAGGCGATAAAAGTACGAACAGAAGATAACCTATGATAATTGGTGCCCAATCTAACATCTTTAATTAATTCTGACTACTTTTGATTCAATATAATCTCCAATTATAGGCACAATTTGATTTTGCAGGGAAATGTAAAGAAGATTGTACAGTACTAGTATTGTTTCAGTTTAACATTTTGTCCAGAATTTATGGTGTTGGAAATTGATTCCATGCTTGTTCCTCAAGAGAAGTATAGCTAGCTAGAAGCATGCTAAACGCCTTAGGATGGAGGGCAAAGTATCTTCTTTAATTTTGTATTCAGCCAAACTCAGTAACTTTGACTCAAATCTTGTATATGTATTAAGAAATCTACTCCCTCCCTTGTTCCTAAATAAGTGATTGCTTAGCTTTTTCATTTGTTTCCTAAATAGGTCGTGTTTTAGATAATTAAGAAGACATTAACAATGTTCTTTCAATTTAATTTACCCTTCTTTAAATAAATAAAGTTTTACAAAATCAAGAAACTACTAAAGAGTTACATTCTTTTTAAAGTATTTATTAAAGACAAGTTAGTAAAATTACTCTTTGTTTTATAGGAATGAGTAATCTCTTAATGGGTGTGTCCAAGCTAAAAAAACTCACTTATTTAGGAACGAACGAAGTATTAAATATGTACAAATATTAAATTTTGAATCTAATAACTCAAATGATCAATGAGTACTGTGATACTCCATATATCTCAAAATTATAAAATTCAAATCCTGAATCGAGACTACCATAGACTATGGCAGTATAGTATAATGAAAAAAAATTGAATTACAGTTGTATAGTTATTAAAATTTCATCTTACATGATGTAAGTGTCTGGTTGAAATCAAGTAAGAGTTGCTTTACCTCTTATTAACTGGCACATTTCAAGTTATATATCATATAGAACAAGGTACTAGAGAGGAATAAGATGAAGAAATTTTAGTACCAATTCACCCTTAAAAGAGAACATTTAGTGATGTAATTGAAGGGTATAATGGACAAACAATGATGTACTCATTTAATGAAATAGCACAGTACAATTCACATTGAATCTCATACAATAATGTATAACTGTGTTTGTCTCACCATAGAACAGTATAATTCACATTAAATCTAATACAACAATGTATAATTGTGTTCGTTCCACCCGACTCCCATTTTTAAATAGTAGAAAAATAGAACAAGGTACTAGGACTGATACTTATAAAACTATTTAGATGGATAATTAAAATTAATATCTTTTTAGTTTTTGCTTTAATCAAATACCATCCTATAAAATAAAACAAAATAGAAAGAGTATACTTCCTCATGCTAAATTGTTAGAATATACTCTTTTCTTTCTTGTCCATTAATCCAAGAAATTGAAATCATCTTTTTATTTTTTTTGAAACTTCTAAAACTTTTAGTTTTCTCTACTCTTAAAATAATGAAACTTATGCGATGGTGTCCTTACGTTGTTCGTTTTGTTCACTATTCTCTTTTTTCCCAGCGTCCCTCAAACTTCTTATAACTACAAATTCTTCCTCTAGTTTCAGAAATCACACTTGTCGCCCCATGCTTTATCGTTTTGTACATGAACAATACCTTGGCATCTAATATGTAAGTCACGTTCAATGGCGATTTGTTGCTAATACTATGTCTTGGACGTTTGTTAGCTCAGTTTGTACTGGACGCATGTAAATCATATCTCGTAAATGTGATTTGAACTAAGGGATCCTATCGAAGCCGATGAAATATTTTGAGCTTGATTTATGAGATTTTTCTTTTAAAAAAGATCTTGCTGTGAGAGTCCAGATCCTAGATAAAAGACAGAGAAAACATTGTGAGCGTGATTTATGGGACTTTTCATTTTAAAAAGTTCTCCTCAGCGCAATTGATCTGTCAATCAAGACTAAAATATATTTGTATATGTGTGCCGAATTCTATACAAAAAACAGGCGCAAATTACAATTGATATATAAAATGTTGGTACGAATTGTAATTAGGCTGACTGTTGTTATGAATGCCTAATTAAGTTCATCTTAGTCGGTGTTTTTAAAATTTGCTCTAAAAATAATATATTACTGATTTTTGTTAGCCAAAAATGTATATTTTGAAGAAAACATTCTCAAATTTCAATGCGACTTTCTGTTATAAAAAGGTGCAGCTAAAAGGCCTCCAGCTTGATTTAGACTTTAGAAGTAGCTATCAAAGGAGATCATTAAGTCAATGTAATAACAAGTTATTGTTGCTTAAACTTTAATCAAATCCATTATATTATAAAGAATCTGCCTTGGAAAGAAAAACGAAATTGTCCTACATAGGAAGAATAAGTTTGTAAGGGAGCTAATTGGTGTATGTGGGATAAGGAATTGATTCTAAACTAGTAACTTCTTATAATAGTATAGTATTACTTTTAGGTCTTGCACTCCTAAAAGGGGAGAGATTTGCAATGCTAAAATTTATACATAAGTCTATACTTTTCGGAAAAGTCATTTTATTTAAATTTATGGTCCTTGAGTACACAATTAATCGAAAATAATGAAGATTTTACTGAAATTATAATTGATATTTCCTTTGTGAGAAGAATGAAAGAGTTAAGGGTACGAAGATCAAACCTTTTAATTTTTTCCTCACGTAAAATTTAGATTTACAAAGCACTAAAAACTCCGAACTAGTATAATTTTTATCATTAGAAATATATAAAATAACTGGAATCAATGAAAAATTCAGTTGACTTTATAAGTATAAATCTTCCTCCGTTTCAATTTGTTTATATGATTTTAACTTGCCACATAGTTTTGTGAAAGTAAAAAAGATTTTTGAATATTATGGTACTTATTTTACCAAATGTCTTTTAATCCGTGGTTTCTAACCTGTTAAGTAAAAAGTTCAAATTAATAAATTATCAAAAAAAATAATATTTTTTTGAACGGGCTAAAAAAAGGGAGGTAAGACCAATAAATTAAAACAGTGTAATGTTTTACAAAATGAGAGAAATTTGAGGACTCCAAAGGAGTAGCTGTAAAATCCAAAATTGAATTTCCCCGTCTCAATTCTCAACACTTCATTTGCTCCAGTGAAATTGGAATCCTCGTCATTGGTTGACGTGGAGCAATCTTATTGGCTAAGGCCCCACAAGATCACGGCGTTTTCCTTCCATCAGATTATTCAATTCCAATTCTCAGCTCAAACGCTAACTCGCTAATCTTCTCCTTCCCTCTTCCATTCCGTAGGGTTTCCCTCCATCTCCTCGCCGCTATTCGCCGGAAATCTTCCCGGAAAAACTCTATCCACCGTAGTTGACTCCACAGATTTGTCAATTTTGTTCCACTTTTGGCTCCAATTTTTCTGCGGAGCTATTATTTGACCGTTGATAATTTATCCACCACGTGGTTCCGTGATTATCGGTTCTTCAATTTTGAAATCTCGTTTTTTTTTGTGTGGATAATTTGATTGCTATAGAGTTCAGATGCCGTCGAGTCAAGGAGGAGGATCATCATCCAGGAGAAGTATATCGTTGACGAGCTCTAAGAAGAAAGCAGCTGCGGATAATGGAGGAGGACAACCGGATTCTGCTCACCGGAAGTCGATGTCCGCATCTCGTTCCATGTACGTTTAATTCCTTTATTGAAGTAACGTTAATTTGGATATTATAAGTTTGTTTGTATAAACTTTAAAGCAAAAGTTTCTATAGCGTCAGGAATATAGGATTGAACTCAAAATCAATCTTTTTAGTTGTGAATTATATTGGTTCCAACACTCAAGTTCGTAGAGATATGGATGTTTCTCATTTAGGTACATCGTTGGACTTTGTGCTTGTGAATTTGGGGGAGTTGGTGGTGCAATACCGTTGTGGCCATCACATATTATTAATAGTGTTGGATTTTGTTGCCATGTGAAATTAGGCTTTACTTGATTCTTTCACTGCTTTTTCCTCCCAACTTGAATATTGGAGAAGGATATGAGCTCGTGGTCGGGGATATCAATGATTTATTTGCTGCTTATTTTTAGCTAGATGAGGGAAATGGAAAGAGTTTATACTCTATACTTAGAATGTTTGACATATGAAAAAAAAGGTTTTATAGTTGGAATCTAAGCTCAAGTCTTATCTGAAGTTGAAAAACTGCATGATGGAAGTGCTTTATTGCACGCTGCAATCATCTATAGATGACTTGCAGTTAACAAATGCCACATTGGAGGTCATTTTACTCGGTTATTTGTCTTAATTCACCTATATATATAGCTTTTCTAATAAGCACAGAAACGCTTGTTGGCTATACACCTATGTCCAATACTCAAATGCTCCCACCATTCATTTTGAGTGGTTCAATTTGCTAGAGTGTGCTGGCTTCCTTGAGGTCCTTGTTTGTTCAACTTTTTGGTTTGAATTCAGTCCCCTTTTAGGTTGGTTGGTCTTTTTTTCCTCTAATGCAACTTTTGGAGATTGGTTAGCAATTCAAATATATGGTTCTTTGTTATGTTCTTGACACATGCAGTGAAATTTAATTTAGTAACAAAACATAGCTAAGAGATTATTTTGCTAGTGTGGATAACTGATATTTAAAGAACTTGTTTTGATTTCAAGTTGGGATCAATAATAGTCACCCTGAGTTGTAATCATCATTTTGCGTGCTTATTTGAATTTTGATAGTTTGTTTTCTCACACATTTGGAACAGGGGACTGACTGGAGAGCGCACAGTGAAGAGATTGCGGCTGTCAAAAGCCCTAACAGTACCTGATACTACAAGTATTTATGAAGCTTGCCGCAAGATGGCTGCTCGCAGAGTTGATGCTTTGTTGTTGACTGATTCAAATGCATTACTATGTGGTATCCTGACAGATAAGGTTTGACTTTAATCGTGCAAAGAGGCTGTAAAAAAATTAGTAAATAGAAGTCTATAAAGCTGCCTGTACGCTGATGCTTTCCTTTACCCACTAAGGTGATATCTTTAACTAATTCTTCATGCATCCTTTTCTTTTATTTCCTTTTGGCAAATTGAAGGATATAGCAACAAGGGTTATTGCTCCAGAAGTTAATATACAGGAAACACCAGTTTCAAAGATTATGACGAAAAATCCTGTTTTTGTGCTTTCTGACACACTTGCTGTGGAAGCTTTGCAGAAAATGGTGCTAGGTTGGTGTATTTGAAATAACTCAAGCTGTTAATCTTTTTAACACCGTTCCAACATCTTATGTTTGTCTTAACAACAGGAAAGTTTAGACATTTGCCAGTTGTAGATAATGGAGAAGTTGTTGCTTTGCTTGATATAGCAAAATGCCTTTATGATGCGATAGCTCGTCTTGAAAGGGCAGCTGAGAAAGGAAAGGCCATTGCAGCTGCTGTTGAGGGAGTTGAAAAACACTGGGGAACATCTGGCTCTGGTTAGTTTAGAATTTTGTGTTGTTACTATTCTTAATTGGTATAGTGTAGGAGTGTCTATCTATTGACTGTGTTTGTCAAGTTCATGTGATTGAATAATGTTTTCGATTGGTCTTGAAGTACATTTATTAACCTTCCCATATCTTTTGTTTTTAGCAAGTTCCAATACATTTATAGAAGCACTTCGGGAGAGAATGTTCAGGCCTTCACTGTCAACCATCATTTCTGAAAATTCAAAGTAGGTATACCTTCAAATTTAGAATAGTTTAACCTTCTAAGTAAACTGCAGGCGAGTCACTATCTGTTGTGGATTTGTGGTGTTTCTAGGGTTGTCACAGTTGAACCAAATGATACTGTTTTAGCCACAGCCAAAAAGATGCTCGAATGTCGAACAAGCTCTGCAATCATAACAGTTGACAACAAACCACGAGGGATTTTAACGTTAGTAGTTTTCCCCTTGTATCCACATGTTTACATTCATCGATTCTGAGCTATAGTGTAATGGCATATTATCATCTCATGAGAAGATTTGCCTCATGGACTCTGCAGTTCAAAGGACTTATTGATGCGAGTCATAGCACAAGATCTTTCCCCTGAGTCCACTCTCGTCGAGAGGGTAATCTCTCTCTCTCTCTCTCTCTCTTGATAATATTGGGGATATCTATTTTTGGGATAGCTCTCTGTTCATTATCGAAGTAAAAGGTTTAAACGATTCTAGTTCTTTGAATTTTTGGAACTTAGATTTTTCCATTCTTTTTTGTTTCCCTTCCTTTCTTGAGATTTGATAGATAAGTTCTAATAACTTTCATTTTGTTTTGCATCTAACATCCAGGTAATGACCCCCAATCCAGAATGTGCTTCAATAGATATGCCTATTGTTGATGCTTTACATACAATGCATGACGGGAAATTTTTACACCTTCCTGTTGTTGATAAAGGTAATATTCGCCTTCAGTTACACTTTGAATCCGGTTATCTTTGGTTTCCAGATATATTTAAATTTGTACTTCTTCTTTGTGGCAGAGGGAACTGTTGTTTCTGTACTTGATGTGCTTCATATCACTCATGCAGCTGTAGCAACTGTAAGGCAGTAGACATGAACTTGTCAATTTTCCCCTTCGCAACTCATCATTAGCAACTGTTATCTTTTGGGCTATCATTTTGGTGGTTAAGTCACCTTCTGAATACGGCCTTGTATGTAATTATCTCATTCAAATCTTGACTACTTTGGTGAGTTTGCCATGTATCCATGTATATTCAAAGACATAAACTCTTGTTTGGATCTTTCAAGTTGAAATCCTGCTGACCACTTTGTTAAGACATATGTTGTCAGTTTACCTATGTAAAAGAATTCCAACTTTGTTGAATGTGTGAACAGAGTACTGAAGGAGGTTTATTTTATATTTGTTGCATTTTAAAATTAACTTAGGTCGCAATCCGCAAAAGTCATCTGCTCGATGATGTTTCAAAGATTCTTGCATTTGATTATGACCTCGACTGCTAGAATTAATAGTTTACTTTTTTCTTTATTTTGGATCAGTGAATATCAACCATTCCTTTAGCCGTCGTGGCTGCTGTTTGTGCTTTCTGTACAATGTGTTTCCCGGGAAGTATGTTTACGTTCCTGTGTCCTTTGTATATCATACTGACAATTAAATATGAGTAATCGGTTAAGTTTTCGTATTCGCTTTGAGTTGGAAGCTGCACAATCTATTTACATATGTTATTCTTTTAAAACTCTTCTTGTTTCATTATTTGATTTGAAACTTAAGACGAGGGTTAAATTTTGTGAGGCACCTCTTCAACTGTTAATATCATGTCAAAATCAAGGTATTCTAGGATGTCATTAAGTTAAAGTAGCAAACAATCTTGTGGAATGTTGAAATTTTTCGTCGCGTAGAATTTTAATCTTAGTTTCTATATTTAATTTGTAAGTCCTCTTTTTCCACAAAGATTCTGGAAATATATTTCAAGAACTGTCACTCACTAATCAGGTGGGAAATACTGCTGGAGTAAATAATGAAACTGCAAACTCTATGATGCAAAGATTTTGGGATTCAGCTATGGCATTGACTCCAGATGATGATGATGAGACGCGGAGGTTTAGGCCTTAATCTTATCTGTGAACTCATTTTCTTTTCCTTTTGTGTTATCTCTCACATTTTTATTTGACATTTCAGTGAGAATTCCTTAAAATTGGCTTCTGAAGGGACAGAAACAGGAAGATCTATTCCCTATCCTTCATCTAGCCAGCCAAATAGTTTTTCATTCAAGATTAAAGACAAAAAGGGGAGGATGCACAGATTCAACTGTGGTATGTTTAAATAATATGTTTTTAGTTAACAAAAAAAATTAGGCACTTGTCAATATAATATGACCTTGTGTATCTTTTTATGTACACCTAAGGAATAGCCTTTTAATACCTTATTTCCTTTTGGATCACCCATGAGGTCTCCCTGTAGGCATAGAAGATTGGGTGTCGTTTATAGAAAATCATATATTTTTGTAAGATTTTCTACTTTTTGGTATACTTCTTGTATGCGGGTGTTTTATCCTCTTTGTTTATAAAATCTTATTACTTGATTTTAAATATCATATATGACCTTGTGTATCTTGTACCTGGAAATTCTTGTTTCTATTGGCCACTTATTTCTGTATGCATTCTGGATGGCGAATCATGCAGTACCGTTGATATGTGTGAACAAAATGTGCACCTCTATTTTCTCTCTTTCAGGCATCTTGAGACTTGCCTTCCAAACTGTCATACTTTTCCCAGGGCTCTTGACTCCTATCAAATTTATGGAAGTTCTGTCCTTTCAACTGTTTCCGTATCACTTGTGTATTTCTTTTGTTCTTTATGTTGGTGCTCTTGAATTTCCCCATCAGGCATTGTATATTCAGCAGTGTCTGTTGCTTGCTCGTTTTTATTATTATTAGAGAGACATTGAACTCTCTGGTTTACCCCTTATTGGGAAAAATTGGAACTTGTTTGTTTATTTGTCTCTTGAAACTAACTCTAGGAAATTGATATGATGTTTGTGCCTTGTTGTCCTTCACAATTCAACAATTATGATAATTTTGACTCCCATGATAGCCTTATTATTTTTATAATATTTCAGATATTCGGAACATGACAGATCTAATAGCTGCAATAATTCAGAGAGTGGGGGATGACATTGACCGAAACAATCTTCCTCAGATTCTGGTTGAATGCATTAATTTTTCCTCGCACACTTGAATGATTCTCCTCCTCTTGGTTTTCCCTGTTTGAGCAAGTTGACTAATATATTCAAGAACAATTACTCTCTTGCAGTATGAAGATGAAGATCATGACAAGGTTGTGCTGGCATCAGATAGTGATCTTACAGCAGCTGTTGACCATGCAAGATCTTCAGGTTGGAAGGTATGATTGGCTTTCCTCTGGCCTTGGGTTTTGACGCATGATTTAGTTAATGTGAATGAACATAAACCCTAGTAACAGGAAGGAAGATTGACTTATGATTAGTTATTACATTTTGTTATCTCTTTCTTGATTACAAAATAAGGACTGATGACAAAAATCAACCTGAACAGGGACTAAAATTGCACTTAGACTATTCAGGAACAACCGGCGGCGGTAGTTTGGATTATGCTCATACTGAATCTGCGTGGGCCTCAGCCTACAGCACTGTAGCAGCTGGTGCCGCATTAGTTGCAGGTTTAGGTGTATTAGCATTCTTAAGGAGATCCAGTAACTAATTGCTTGAAAGAAGTTCAACTCTTTGATAGACCGAGGAATGGGAGTGGCACATTGATTCACATGAGCTCGATGGGTCAATTTGATCTGAATGAATATTGGTGCTACAGAATAGGACAGTTGCTTTGTATTGGAATCGTTTTACTTTTTCCTTTTGTCTGCAATCCATATTTGCAGGTTTTGGTTTCTAGTGATGTAAATTACACCCTATAAATGTAATTTCCTAACCTTGAAGTTGTCTTCAAGAATGAACTGGCAACACTATGCAGATTTTAGTGCCAAGAGTTGTCAGGAATTTAAATGTCATACGGGGCTGTGATTTTATTAAAACATATGGAATGTACTTCTCCTTCCTTCTCGGTCCCTTGAATCATTTGTACAAGAAGATGCACAACTACGTTAGATAACAATTGCTCTAATGTAAGAGTGTTATTTTGCAAAAATCAAGCTGAAGTTTGAGTATGACATTTGCCAATATTCCTTTTTCGGTGCAATGATAGATTTCAGTGGATTAAGGCTGTGGTTCCTGTTCAGACGTGATCTAGGATTACAAGCCAATGGGTCGAAGTACAATGAAGAATATAGATTAAGAATATATATTAATGAAGTTTTTACGATTTAGTATACTTCGCTGTCACTCAGTGGGATATTGTAACAATCCTAATCTCAAGGATCATTTCATAAGCAAAAGAGTACTCCATTGATTTCAACTCAAAGCAAAATTACAATGCTGCTCGACGGAAATGAAGTATGAAACTACAAGAGTTTTATGTAAATACTTCACTGCCTTAGTTCATTGTTTTCACTCTGATTATATTGAAAACAGAGTGATGCTGCGCCAAAATATACACCAAGGGGCTGTCAATGAACCCGCGTGCCTCTAACCAATTCAGACCATGACAGATATGAATTGACAATTAACTGATTAACTCAATGTTAGGAAGACAAAGGATTGCAGCTTCATTTGCCTAGTAGCCATGAGAACAGATCGAGTATAGAATCGAAAAAGGGGAAATTTGCAAAAGCGTCGACAGCAGGGTTCGAACCTGCGCGGGCGAAGCCCAACAGATTTCAAGTCTGTCTCCTTAACCACTCGGACATATCGACTTCACATTAGTAGAATTACTAAACAAGTTTAAACCTTAATAATTCAAGAATCACTTTCAGAAACTTTTGACGGACATATTCAATAGAATTAGTAATCTAAAAAAATAGGAAAAGCAACTTTCTACAGTAGCTTAAAAGGTAATCCAAGCATATAGCTTTTATGTGATGTTAGTATTATTTTCTTAAAATTGCTCTTATGTGATATTATTATTTTCTTAAAATATTACAACATATAGAGACTTTTTAAATTTGTAGTTTTAATCATGCTTTATATTATTTTAACATAAAACGAGTTTATCAGAAATAACATTTCTATCTTGTAAAAGTAAGGTCTGCATACAAATTATTCTCCCCGAATCGTACTTGTGAAAACACCCCTAGTTATTTTAGAACATTCCAGAAAAAAAGAAGTCATCATACATAAAATGTGACCAGAGAAAGTAGTACTACACTACTACTATATTAGTAAAAATAAAAAGAATATTAAAGTAATGTTTGGATTTTAGTATGATAAAAAACAAATCAAAATTTTATAGAAAATAAAATAAAATGTAACTGTATAAATCAGCAGAAAGTTACAACAGAGCACCATTACACACAGTCGATATTTTCTATATACAGATATACTAGTTAGCTTCCATTCTCCGCAAATTGCAATGGACAACAACTCCCACCAATCGCCGACTGACGCTACCGCTGCCGCTGCGGCAGCGGCGGCGGCGGCTCAGTCAGCTACATATCCACCGCAGACACCGTACCACCACCTCCTTCAACAACAACAACAGCAGCTTCAAATGTTCTGGAATTACCAACGTCAAGAAATCGAGCAAGTTAACGATTTCAAAAACCACCAACTTCCCCTCGCCCGTATTAAAAAGATCATGAAAGCTGATGAAGACGTTCGTATGATCTCAGCTGAAGCTCCGGTTCTGTTTGCTAAAGCTTGTGAACTTTTCATCCTCGAACTCACAATCCGCTCGTGGCTTCACGCTGAGGAGAACAAACGCCGGACGTTACAGAAGAATGATATAGCTGCGGCGATTACTCGTACGGATATATTTGATTTCCTTGTTGACATTGTTCCTAGGGATGAGATTAAGGATGAGGGTAGTGTTGGGCTTGGTTCCGGAATTATGGGGTCCACTGCTAATGGTGTGCCGTACTATTACTCTCCGTTGGTTCAGCCGGCTCCGGGTGGGGTAATGCTTGGTAGGCCTGCTGTACCTGGAGTTGATCCGTCAATGTATGTGCACGCACCACCACCGCCTTCGCAGGCGTGGCAATCTGTGTGGCAGACTACAGACGATAATTCCTATGCTAGTGGAGGTAGCAGTGGACAGGGTAACCTTGACGGACAAATGTAAGTTTTGTCGTTTTGTTCTATGTTATCTTGTTACCTTTAGATCTGGATAAGCTAGAGTTTTAAAATTAAGTTTGGGGAAATGAAAATGCTTTGCTCTGTATCTTGAATGTTGGTGATTTTCTTCCTTTACTTTGCTTCTTCGTGAGGATTAGAGTCAGTGAATTAGCTGTTATTAGTGAAATTGGCCCAAATGGAATGAAATGGATACTGGTTAAGCTAGGGTTTCAGAAATACAATTGGAAAATGACTATGCTTTATTCTTTATTCGTTATGGTGGTAACTTCCTTCCTTTTTTATCTTCCTTTTGAGGATTTAAGGTTAGAGGTGCTAGCATTTTTTTTGTTAAAACTGGAATCATGGAGTACCGGAATGAAATGGGATATAGAGCTGGCCCCAATTAGTTGCTTTTATGAACAAAAATGTTGACCCCAAGTTTCGGATTGAGAATAGTTGTTGCCTTCTTTGATTTGTTTTAAAAAAGTTTTAGGGCAATCAGTACCAAATTCGAGCAATATCTAGTTGATGTTGTGCTTGTGGGGTGGTGGTAGATGTTTAAATTGAATGGTTACTTGTGTGTGTGTGTGTGTGTGTGTGTGGGGGGGGGGGTTATTTCCTGATACCACATTCTGGTGAATGGTTACTTATAGCTTCCTTAATCATGCGCCTTTTCTTTTGCGTATTGGAGGAAATGTTTTGAAATCTTAATTGTAGGCAACTTACGAAAAAAGACATTAACTGTATCTCTATTTAGATCAACAAATATTCTCTCACTACTGTGATACTCTTGGTTATATAAAACAGTCATGATTGCTTGTTGTTAAGAAGATATGTGGTTTGCGTAAATGTTAAACGGATATGTAGGTTAATGGCATTCCGGAACCAAACTGCATAAGTCACAGTTATTCTTCCAATCAAATTGATGAATCACTAGATTTATATGTTCAATATTTGCTATATACAACTATTTTTCCTTTTATTTTTGTAATATCTTCTGGTTGGGAATAGTTTTCAACAGTGAGCTGCTCTCTCTGTGCTCTGGACATACCTCCATGAAGGTTCTCATAATACTGAAAAACTAACTACTCCTCTGATGGACTGGCCTGCCTTGAAAGAGTATACTATAAACTTTTGTACTTCTCTCACATCCCTTTATGTGCTTGTTTGCGAGGATGAAATACGTGTTAAAGTTGTTAATGTATATTGCACACATGCTATAAGGTTAAATGGGATTAAATCCAGTTCTCTAATTCTAAATAGAAGCTTTCTAAGTTTTATAACAGAAGATGTTTAGACCAAATTTTAGGACCTAAGATTAGTTTGATTTGGTTTTGTTTGAGTAGTTCAGGTGATGAAAGGTTGCAGATGTCTATTTTATGTGGATTTGCCAAAATAAAAATCAGAAGAATCATACTTATGATAAATGACAATTTTTGCTGATTTGTGTGGCATCAACAATTAGCTGATCAACAACTTTTTTTCTAGGATGTGGGTCATTCCTATTTCCTCAAAACGTGTTAGTAAGATTCCTTGCATTTCAAAGGAAACTGGAACAAACAAGAAAAACTCACCTCGTTTGGACAATTTAAGGGTGTTTAAAACCTTAAGTTGGAGTCCCTTTTCAAATCAAATGGTATCTTAACTAAAGCCAGAAAAACCTTATATCTGAATTTTAAAGGGAGCAAATATGATTAGTTCATAGATCCTCTTTGAAACTGGGTCCAGATTGGACAGGCTGTAGTCTGATAGTTAGGATCAGCAATTGACCTGAATTTTAGTTTAGAATAGTTTTTACTGGGATAAAGAACTGTAATAGCATGTGTGCAAGAAATATTGGAATGGAAAGTTGCGAAGGGAGCTGCTAATGGTTGCAAGTTTTGGCATGAGGTAGAGAACTCAATGGGTAAGGTGATTCGATTTCATTTACCAACAAAAGGGATACTCCGGTGGAGGCCTTGATTATTTGTACATATTTTCTCTTTTCTCCTGCGTATTTCTTTTCTATACCAGGAATTAGTATTATTCTTCTAATTTCTTAGTCTTAGATCTCTATTACTACATGTTGTTTCTGCTTGTTATTACCGCTTCTTTTTTCGCGTGTCCTTGAACCGAGTCTTCGTAAACAGCCTCTCCACCTTCTCAAGGTAGGAGTAAGGTCTGGGTGCACCGTACCCTCCCCAGACCCCACTTGTTGGATTACACTGGGTTTGTTGCTGTTATTTTCTCTTTTTCCTATCAGTCCAATCATACTAGTCTTCAATTAAAACGTACCTTTATGGAACTTGAGCCAATATATCCTTTTTTTCTTGATATATGACAGTTTTTATTCTTCTGTCTTTGGTAATTCCTGGTTGAATACATTTGCTTTTTACCAGACTGGTTATTTTTCCATGTATACACCTTGCCTCCAGTTTGATTAATGTATTTTTAGCAAATTTGTTGTGCAACTCTTGTTTGTGAATCAAATATCATTGATGATGATAACTTCATCTCATTCCTTGCATGTCTTAAGTTATTGTTTCATAACCAAGAAAAAGTTATTTGTTTCATATCACGGTGGCATCTTGGTTCTAAAGTTGAAATATGTTGCCTACGCTTTTGGTATATACCTGCAATGAACACCAAGGTTGATGTGGTCACAGAATTGGCTTTCGGTTCTCACAATTCTCTCTGTTTGTTGATTGTAGTTTCTCAGTATATCTTATTTAATTGGCATGGCAACATGATATGACGTTTTGGGTATTCATGATTTATGGTTTCTTGGTATGATTTACTTCAGGATCTAAAGGCCCTTGTATCCATGTTGTCCAACCATTAAACCTTAGCACTAAATTTCTCCCTTTTCCTTTGCTGCAGTTAAAAGATCTCGTTTGCTGCTGGTTTGGAGGCTTAACAGTACCAAGTGAAACTAATTGGTCACAGAAGAAATGTACTTTCTTTTCTCAAATGTAAAAAAACCTTATTGCTACTATCCATGGATACTGGTTTAACTGTAAAGACTTGAATCTTTCTGTCTGTATAAAGCTCGACTCTTCGGTGTATTTTAAAATCCTTTTGGGGTTACTTGCTGCCAGTGCCATATGCTGATATAGCTATGTTCACATATAGCTGTATTGGTTCCTAATTACTTTATCTCTTTCCGAACTTTTAGTTCTTGAATAGCGTTTATAGTTTTCTTGTTTTCGTGCAGTCCTCGCGAAGATAACAAAAGCTGGTAATATGCCTACAGATGTCAAGCTTTTTCTTCTTTCTAATCAGTTGGTTTATATGACTTATTTGCCACAACGATGGACTCTTAACTGCACCTGACAAGTGTATTTATCTTTGAAAGAATACGGAATATAGAGGACGATCTAAGCTATATGTATATTGGAGATTGTGCATGCCATACTGTCCAATCATTAGCTTTGATTTACTTTTATATTGCTACTACCAACGATGAAACACAATTAAGGATCCTGTATAATAACAAATGCCTTCATATTATCCTTGAAACACATTTTCAACTTTACTACTGGATTGATGCTCCCAAGTCCCAAAACATGTTACTATGTTAGCTTCAGGGTAATTATCTACATCAAAGATAGAGGTGTAAACACAGTTCTTTTCTTTGTGTAAACCATCGAATTTCAAATGCTTAAATTTGTCTCTTTCAAGGAGTTTGTTATTCAAAATAGTATTTGGTTCTGTTTTAAAAATAGCTGTCGCAAAACATATTATCTGGAAAAAAACCTTTATTTGACAAGAGTATTGGCCCTTTCTTGCAGCCTGTTTTGACCAGAGGAGTATTGGCCAATTTATTTCATACCTCACGTTTCTTGAAAGTGTAATTGGGACAGGATGGATAAACTTATTTCACAACACAGTTGGACAAGTTTGAAGCATTGGAAAATATGTGAAGCGTTTATTAAACAGACTTTTTTCTCAGTAATGCCACTCCGCAGGAGCAGGATTTAGATGACAGGAGGGTCATTTTCCAAAAGATCAAGAAAATCATTTATCCCCCTTCCTCACCATCCATTTCAAACTCATTTTATAATTCCTTCCTTTAAATCAGACATCTCCATTCCATAAAAATAACGAATTGTTTCACCCTCTATGTTACCGTCACAATTAAGCAACGTTCAAAACTGTATTCACCAACGCTTAAAGGGCAGGACAAAGAGTAGAATTTAAAAAAGGGATGTCTTAACATCAACAAAGTTCACAAAATCTGAAAAAGGGTTGGGTGAGGGGACAGGGAGCTGAGGGAGGTAACTCTGATAACAAAGTTACATTAACTAAGCGGTTCAGAAATAAAACTACATGGTATACCAACTGTTACGGATTACAATATGAAACTAAGATTTTGCCTCTTGCTCTACATCTCCAGTTGTATTTCTCCTTCGCAATGCCTGCAGTTCCACATATAGAGTTCAGCGTGTCAATGCAGAAGATCATTTCATAGATCAACAAATATTAATTGGTAGTCCTAGGTATTACTGGCAAGGGAATTGAAAAAGAGCACTCCAGAAAGAAGCAAAGCATCGGAAACTCAACAAATTTCATAACCATCCGCAGTCAACAAAAAGATTTAAGGATCAAGATCAAAAATAACTTAGCGAGGTTACAGATGAATATCACCAAAAAAGCATACATATGAATCAATTAACTAATAGCTTGTTTGGCCAAGCTTCTCTGAAGCCAAAAGTACTTTTTTTCCTTTTCAAAAGTTCTTATTTTAGAAAGTTGAGGTGTTCGACTAAGCTTTTTGGAATATAATAAGTGCTTCTGGTAGTAGCTGAAGCAAAAATAGTTTTTCCCCAGAATCATTTTTGAAACATTGGCCAAGCACAAAGTACTACTCTAATATTGACACAAGTGTTCTTCAAATTGATCAGCAAAACACAAACTACTACTCTCCAAAAGTACTTTTTCTAAGAACACTTCTTAAAATAAGCAGATTTTGAAAGCTTAGCCATCCATGCTATAAATCTCAACCCCAAATTAGTGGGGATTGGCTTTATAAACACATTTATATGTGAAAAACTTTAAAAAACATGATGATGGAAAAACTGCAAAGACACAATGCTATAATCATTAGCATATTCACTTTCATTGATATTACAACTCAATTTTTCCTTCTATTTCTTTTGTTTATGTGATCATTATATCTTCTCTTCTTGCTGGCTCTAATATGAATACCAATTCCTCATAACATCTGGACAGAGAAAATAGAAAACAAAGAGGAGAAAGAGGTCAAGTGTTTGTTTACTTTTTCATTTCTTTCAGGAGCTGGAGTGTGGTTGGAATTGGCACCCATGAGAATTAAGTGAAAACAAGAATGCCACAAACAAACAGAAGATTAAAAAGATAAAAGAGAAAAAAGAATGTCTAGTCACATTAACAATGGTGTTATTATAAACCTGAATCTACCTGAATATAATTATACATCATAGCTTAAGCTTTTTTATAAGTAAAAGATATATTTAACAATCAACTTCAAGACAATCATGTTTCTTTTCTCTTCTCTTGATTTTATATGAGCTAAATGGTGTCTGCCCTAGCTAGTGAAATGATGATATTGTTGTTTGGCGAGAATCCCACATAGTAATTTCAGTATTTGGTTGGCAGAGAACATCAGCCAATACTACCATACTTTTCATGGTCAAATTTTGTGCACTTGCACGTATAGAAACTGACACAATCCTTAAATACGAAGAGGCCACTGACTATACGTTGATTAGGATGAACTTCTTGAGCATTATGCCTTTTCTGAAGTAACTCATTGGAGCCCCAAATAGAAAAAAAAAAGATTCCTGTCTTGAAATTCTATTTACATTGAGGAACCAACTTTCCAATCTCTATAACAGAATCCTTGTGAAACCAAGCTCCAATTATTATATTTATATGTAGAAACTCCAACATTTCCTGTATATTGCTAAGAGAAAAACTCGGGTCACCTCTTTTTAAAGGAAAAATGTCCTAAATTTTGCTCCTATGTCTCGACTCCTGCCACCACTTGAATAAGTAGTATATGCAAGCTACTGCGCAACAAATCCTAACATAATTGAACCTGAGTGCGTTTTGTAAATATGTTTCCGCATGTATAGAAATTGCCTGCACGTATATCGTCCCCCAAATAAGATCCTTGTACATGATATATCAGTGTAAGTTTATCCAGGCTATAGTACAACAGAGAACCAACAATTAACCAAGCAAGTATCGAGATCCCACAAAAATTAAGATATCTAACAATCAATCAACATATATAGACAAGTAGCACAACAAATTTTCTCCCTGATTAACGATACTGAGTCAGACTAACAAGATGGAAATCAGAACAATTACCACTTAAGAAGCACCAACGATGATGTTGTTGATCGGAATGAATATCAACTTGACGAAAAATCCAACAAATCCCATGACAACAAATCCGATCGCGGTACGAGTTGCAACCTTGGTAAATTCTGTACCACAAACAATCAAATCAAATTAAAAAGATACATACGAAGAATGATAAACCATAGATCTCCACATCGAAAAAGTCAAAAACTACATGCACACACACACAAAAGAAAAAAAGCAGCCCGATTCACAAAGCATCACACGTTAGCAGGATCCGGAGAAAGGCTGCACCTTAATTGGTGAACCCGTGAATCATAGATCACACGGAGACAATTTTACGGCTGCTCCAAGGCTACATACACAACAACAACAACGAAGAATAAGAGTATATAGATGATGTACCTTTGCGATCAGGCTTGTGGCACCTTTTGACGAGCCTAACGCTGTCTTTGGCGAAATCTCTAAGAGGATCGAAAACAGTATCGAGGGCGTCCATTTTGGATCTGAAAACGAATTAGGGTTTCCCTTCTGAATCTGAATTGGGCGAAACTGAAATGAGCTGAAACGGATCGGTACACAAATGAAAATTTGGCGAGGGGACTTCTCTCTTAACACGGAGAAAAAGATAATGATTGGTCGAGTGACGTTAGATGAAATGCCTAAACTACCCCCTTACACTTGTCATCTAAGATCTTTTCAACTTACCCCAACTTACGTACAAGGAAAATAAAAGGTACATACTAGTATTTCTTTTTCCAATTTATTTCCTATTTTTCTTTTTGATCCGTTGTAAGAATAAAATAAAATTATCAACTTTTTTATTTTAATATTTCACATTGTATATTTAAAATTACAAAATAATAGATATTTTGAATATTTTGTATATCTTTTATTCATATCACAAGATTCAATTTTTTTTTTATAGTTCATGCGTCAGATCGAACAAATAAATTAAAATAAAGGCAGTACTAATTATGTTATCCTAATTCTCAAAGCAAGTTCTTAGTTATTATTAGGTTGTGCGAATCTCAGATATTTATATGAGATAATTATCTAATATATAACTATAAGAGAGTTATTCGAAGTTCATCAAAATTAAAACAAATAAAAAAAAATAATACTTTTATTTTTGTTGAAATTTGAACACGAGACCTTCTTCCTTTCTTTTTACAGCTATTTGTGTGTTTTCTATGCAATTAACTTCTTCTTTTTTCTTTCCTTGATTTATGAATGCTTACACCGTCGATAAGTCTACAAAATCTTGATTTTTCGTTCACTTTGTTTCAATCAACATTTGAAACTGCACTGACAACATTATCGTTTGGTTGCTGATTTAGAAGGAAATTATTCATTTATTAAAATCATGATAATTAATATTATGTTCGATAATATTTTAATTACTATTAAAATTTAACACAACAATTATGATACTCTAAACTAAACGCTAATTGGAGATTTATACAAAACCTGTCGGTTAGAAAATGCAAAGTCCCCAGAGCCTAAAAGGCAATTTTTTTTATCAAAATTTCAAAGGGGTAAGTAAAAAAGAGAAATAGACCAAACGGGCAAAAGTGTAGAGGTGCTCACTGTCTTGTCGAAAAGTTAACGGTCGTCAGTTATGTAGGAGGTTGTGAGTGGTTGCCCGCTTTGTAAGGCGTGGACAACCACACGCCTTCCTTCCTTCCTTTATGTCTTCAGTCACTGACAAGGCGTCGGGGGTTGGACGCCTTATAAGGCGTGGACGCCTTATAAGGCGTTGTGGGAAGGACGCCTTATACGTCTTTGTTTAGGGGTTCTGTCCAAGAAAAGATAGATCAAAGCATGAAGAAAATCTAAAATGTGCAATACTCTTGTGAATATCAAAAATACCAAGCCCCAAAATAATGATAATGACGTAAAATGATAATGAATTCAAAAAAAATAACAAGTCAATTTTCTCCTCTTAACACAACTTTCTAATTCTCATGGAGAATGAAATCAAAAAATTGAAAAAAGTAGGTGTTTTGGAACAGAACAAGCAATTGTATGAACTTTAAGCTGCACATGTGATGCCTTTCAACTCCATTTGTATTAAGAAGATTAAGAGCAACTATATTTAGATAGCATCATTTTGAGTTAGGTGAATAACATGTGAAGGATGGTTTTAAATGTGACAAAATGAGTTGGTTACCTTAGAGAACATTACATCAAGATTGAAATAATATATATCCCCTCACAAAATTAACAATAAAAGAAAAATCCTCAATTTATGGATTAAGTAGGCGTTTGGCCATAAAAATAAAATATATATTCACTTTATTTGAAATTTTTGAAGTTAGGGGTCGTTTGGTAGCTAGTAAGAGTTATGCAAGTATTAGTAATGCAGGGATTAGTTATGAGGGAATCTATGTATTATTTATGCATGTATTAGTTATGCAGGGATTACTTATTCATGTATTAGTTATACATATATTATTTATTTCACCTTTTATCCTGCATAAAATAATACATAGATTCCCTCATAACTTACACATGTATTAGTTATGCAGGTTTTTAAATTGCAAACCAAACACTGTATTAATTTTATACATGAATAACTTAACTCTTAACCAACTAGCAAACATGGTATTACTTATGCAGGATTTAATACCTGCATAAGTCACTCCCAAATCAGCTACCAAATGACTTAGAGTTGTGTTTGGTCATAGTATTTGGAGTTAATATTAGAATTCAAATGTATTTTTTTTAAAAATTAAAAAAAAAAAATTTGAACATGCAATATAATTTAAATGGGGTTATTTATGAAAATAAAAAATTTAATTTTTTTTTGAATAAATAAATAAATGAAAAAAGTGAAACCAAATAAAGTGTCAAGAGGTGTTTTCCAAAATTCCAAATACAACTTGAAGTTGTATCTGATATTTTTATGGCCAAACAAAAATTCTGAAATAAAGTGAATACGTATTTCAAAACAAAGTGAATCATATTTATGGTCAAACAAGTCCTAAACTACTATCCTTTTTCTTATACAATCTATATAATCTTTTTTTTTCTAATAAGTATTTGATATCATCTTTTAATTACGTGCAACTCAGTAAAAATGATTTCTAGAATCTTTATTAATGCACCATGTTTAACCTTTTACAACTTGAGAAGTATATCACAAGGAAATTACGTCTTAGATTAGGCGTTCATTCCCCAACGCCTCCCAACGCCTTGTAAGGCGTCCAACCCCCGATGCCTTGTCAGTGACTGACAATATAAAGGAAGGAAGACGTGTGGCTGTCCACACCTTACAAAGCGGGCAGCCACTCACGACCTCCCACATAATTGACGACCGTTAACTTTCCAACTAAGGCAGGCATGTGGCTATCCACGCCTTACAAAGCGGGCAGCCACTCACCGGGCAGCCACTCACGACCTCCCACATAATTGACGGCCATTAACTTTTCAACTAAGGCGTGACCACCTACACGCTTTTGCCCCTTTAGTCTATTTCTCTTTTTTACTTACCTCTTTGAAATTTTTGATAAAAGAAATTGTCTTTTAGGCTCCGAACTCGAAAATGCAACTTTATCGTTTAGCCTGTTACTCCTACATGAGGAAGCCTTTTTTAAGCATTCTTCAAGATTCAAAATCTTTTGGCTGTTGATGCACACAACAGATCTAATCAAAATTCCAGACGATAATGCTTATTGGTCCGATTAATTATTACTATCACTTTTACTTTTATAAATCTGGTTGATTATACGTCCTCAATGGCAGCATTCACGACAATAATCACTCAAACTATATGTACATATATTAAACGTTTCAAGGTTTAGCTTTATTGTAATATCTTTCAAATGCAGGAAAAAAGATATTCAAATACTTGAAAAGACTTGCAATTTCAAGTGTCATTCATAAAAGGGAATTATAATACACTTTCAACTAAATAAGTAATTTTGACCTGTACGAATCAAAATATATTACATACATGGGCCTGCTAAATAGCAAATCTATACTAATACGGAGCAAAAATATTAATCTCTGCATTACGAATTCCTGTACAACTCTAACCAGCAACAAAACGACCCCTAAATGCAACTCCAATACATCATTGACTTGCAACAAAATGGAGTGTAAGGTTCAAATTGACGTACACATCATTAACGTACTCATCATTTACAATGGTATCAAATAATAAACCTAAACACCTAGTTAAAATATTTGGGTAAGGTAGACATCTAAGCTAAAAAAAAATTGAGAAATCTTAGTAGCTCAATTGATTGACTACTTGAACTCGATTCCCCACCTTCTAATACTCTCCCCCATGTCTCCTCTTAAAAAAAAAAGAAGCTAAAACTTTATGACAGGAACTGAACACCCTCTCTGCAAGTTGTGAGCAAAAGGTCAAAGCAAAACGAAGGCAGATAAAGTAACTATTTTTAAGAGACTACTCCACCATTGTAACATGTCAAAACTCATTGTGTAAGAGACCCCTATAGCACATTGTACAAACGACCAAGGTCAAAGCAACCCAAAAGGGCAGGCAACTGACCTGGGCCGGAGGAAAGACATATTTACTAGGCAGCCTTTACATGAAGTAACTTAAGGAGTGCTTCTTTCTACAGCCCCCTTCTCCATACAGATCATTCCACTGAAGAAGCTCAGTCATATTTACGGATTCAGCTGAAACACTTGCGCAGACCTACATGAACAACCAATCATACACCAATCGTCAGCATGCTTATGTAGTTAAATAATTAGAAAGTTTTAAAGACAACGCCAGAAATTTTCAACTCACCTGCTGATGAGAATATCTAAAGTCGTCCATATTCAGTGGTCGTAGGTCTGCACTGCTGCATGGTGCTGGAGGTGGTCTACCATCAGCACTAGCTGCAGCATGCTCCTATAAGCAACTCTAAACATTAGATACCTGTTTTAGCAAGTATACTAAGGAGGCACACACAAACATTTTGTACACACAAGGGCCTCCTAAATTGTCTTCTACGTCATACTTGCAAATACAACACAAATCAGATGAACAGAATAGCTAAATGAATCAGTGCGGAATCTACATTGTCTCTTCCTTCTAGGTTGTTAGATATTTTTTTGACATTTTTTAATTACATTAAGGGAGCTCACCAAGTGAGCTGACCCTCAAAACTCATGTTTTTCCCGAGCTGTGAAATCAGCCATTGATGCTTGCGTCAAAGTAGGCTGCCTACATCACACCCTATTAGGGTGCGGCCCTTCTCCGGATCCTACGTGAACGTGGATGCTTCGTGCACCAGATTGTCGTTTCTTTTCTCAAACCCAAGTTGTTAGAGTTTAACTCCACGATTTTGAGAAAATAAAAGGATTCCACCAAATCCAGGACCAAAAGCACCACAGATTTGAACTTCAAAAAAAATTCCATATCACCCCATACCCTTACATGTTGGTAGAACCACATCAGATCTGTGATGGTTGAATTAAGATGCTTCGAAAGGATCCTCTTAAGCCCATGAAAAATTATCTAAAGAAAGTGGAATAGACATCCATAACAGAAACACCGAGAAAATCCATAGGAACAGTCAACATGTTATTTTCTGCCTCAGTTAAGCAATCAATGAACAAAAATCAAACAAAAGAAAAGTTGTACCTTTTTTTCCTTTTCTAGGATCTCTCTAATGGGTCGATATGCAGCTGTTACACAGAGATTCTACATAATAAAGGAGTTAAATTAGAAAACACAGCATCTTCAAACTTCAAAAAGATGAAACAGGACTGGTCATTTATCCTAGCAAACATGAATAGCAAAGACACCTTAAGGTCACATCCGGAATAGCCATCTGTCATACTTGCAACTGTATCCAGATCAACATCCTGAGCCAAGTCTTCTTTTGTGAGTATCACTTTTAGAATTTTTGCTCTGTTTGGAGCATCTGGTAAATTGACCATCAACCTGTACAAAAAAGACATGAAAAGGGCATCAAGCAAGTGTTAAACAAAAATTCAACTTCAAGAATATCTGCAAATTAGTCGTTCCTCTTTTACCTGCGTGGCAGTCTCCTTATAACAGCCTCATCAAGGTCAAATGGCCTGTTTGTTGCTGCAAGTACCAGAACTCGTTCAGTATCCTTTGTGCGCAACCCATCCCAATTCACCATGAATTCATTTTTCAATTTGCGCATCGCCTCATGTTCTCCTGGATTTTCCCTTCGTCCCAGCATACTATCAACCTTGGGAAGGCCGCATAAACAAACAGGAGACAAAAGGGATCAGAAAAAGGGATGCATTTTAAAGCAGGAAAGAACAAAGAAATATGCTAATATTTAAGGAAGCATACTTCATCAACAAAAACAACACTGGGAGCAATTCTACTAGCCAGCGAGAAGACAGCTTTTACACATTTCTCACCCTCACCAAACCACTGCACCATGGGAAAAGAAAAGGATTAAGGCTGTTCTAATGTGAAGAAGCTACTATGAACAACATCATCTATACTCAATAGAACACAAATAAGCTCCAAGCGAAGCAAACCTTTGAAGTGATACTAGACATTGAAATATTGATAAAATTTGCTCCGGCTTCAGTGGCAACAGCTTTTGCCAGCATGGTTTTCCCAGTTCCAGGAGGACCAAACAAAAGTATTCCCTTGCAGGGCTGCGAACAAAATTGAAGAGCGAAAATATTCTTAAGTAACCACAAATCCCTAGATGATGCTTGAAAATTCAAGTTCAAAAAAGAGAGAGAACAGTTGACGTTGAGAAGAAAATTAAAAGCAAAAAAGAAGACACGCATTTAAAGGAAATTTTGACATCCAGAGATAATGCTTTTTTGTATCTTCTTTTGGGGATTTCAGAAAATCAACAATAAGCATTTAACATGTACCATATCTGATATGACCATGCAAAGGGTGACCGGACTGAGTAAACAAGGAATTCCGAAATAGAACAAAACAAAGCGCAGAGCAAGAAAAATAAGTAACTGTCTTTATAATCAAGTTAACTGTGAAAATAATGTGGTCAAACTTAATCAAATCCTAACTTGTGACTTAAAGAACCAACGTGAAAGTAATATGATAGTTTCATAATACTCTGTTTATCAACAAAATAGGAATTTCATAACAATATTATCAGGTAATAGTCTTGTTTTATTTTAAACATTTTAGTTAGAAACAAATGGATAAAAACAGAGCTGGAGTAATTGATGTAGAATATCTTTCCTAAGAACTAGATCCTTGAACAAAAGGCTAAATACTTCCAAGCTTTTATACAAGCTAATACAATCAGACAAGCAAAATATGGATAAAATGTAGATGTAAACCTTGGTTAGTTGACCCTTGCAGAAAAGTTCAGGTCTTTGTAAGGGAAGCATGACCAGCTCTTTTAATGTATCCTTGACATTTTCAAGTGCACCAATATCATCAAATGTCACCCCAATATCACTGGGGGGGATGACATCAGCCAGAAGTTTCTCCTCAAATTCATTTTCTGTTGCAACATCCTGGGTTGGACACAAATTTGTTCATGAGTTCATAAGTCAATATCTTCCATATCAAATTAAGGAGCTTCTAATACAAACTTAGCAAAGCATCAGATAAGGGATAGTATATATACCTTAAGTGACTTCTTCAAGCTATTGGTGTCATTTTGCTTAGCTTGTAAGAGTTCCAACCCATACTGAATGCTGTTAAATAGCAAAAGATTCCCGCAAATGTTCAATTCAACAATTATTACAGTCAAATAAACCATGGATAGGAGAATATCAGCTGCTGCTATTTCTATTACCTCTCAGGAGATAAAACAAGCCTCATGTCAAGATCTCCTTGAATGTTCTGCATCAAGTGATGGCTCAACGCCCATCCAACAACCTTCTCTGCCCCTTCAAGCACCCAAAAACAGTGATAATTTCAGCTCTTTTTGCAAAACAACACCTGGACGACATAATTGTCTTTTCTTACGGTTTTTTGGAGATGAAGGAGATAAACGATATTTATGTTGCTGTAATGGATCTAGAAGTCAGATTCGTCAACACCTAAATCTTAGGATTCGGGGATATGGATAGAAGTATGGGTACAGGTATTAAGATACAACCAATAAATACACATTGTGACATATATATAAGTTCATTTTTCGACAATTAATATAAGTTATTAGGTTAAAATTAGAATAATTAAATTATTTGTTAACACTTAATATTTTTTCACAAGTTATATACATATATATTTTCCAAAATCAAACCAAATATCAGATCAACCTATAGTTCTTAGCCATTGGAAGAGTCAAAGCACCCCAAGTTAGGTTTGACCAAATCCTGTGTAGATCCTACAACCACACCCAAATCGTGTCGATGTCGGATGTGGTAGGGATATTGAAGGATCTAAACGATATAGTGATGATATGATAGTGAGAATCTAAAGTAGCCCATGCAACCCTCTAACCCATCCCCACAACTACGGCAAGAAAAGGGAAAACAAAAGAGAAGGAAAAACAATGAAAGCAGCAGCTTACTTTCAACAGAGAAACTTTGGTCTTTGATGCACAATGTCTCCAGTCCATTACATTCTAATCCAATCCGACTCAGCACCTATGTAAGAGCGACCATCAATAGAAATAAGTAGTTAAAGACAGAAGTCATATGATTAATCTATTGACTTCAGAAATCAAGCATTCAACTTGTTCACACAATTAAAGAAATATATATATCAGAGGGCACCAACCCTAGTCTTAAAATGTTGGAAATACATTGAAAGCATTTTTGGGGAAATCAGGACTATATAGCAGATTAATTGAGTCAATAGGGTGGAATTTCAGTTTCAGGAGGCTACTTTTTTTTCCGGTAAAGCAGTTTCAGGAGGCTACTAAATGACTGAGAAATTGACGGAGTTGCTCAACTTCTGCAGCAGCTGGAGGTGTTCCAGGGGACAACAGACAGTGAAGATTAATTAACATGGAAAGGCAACAGTAAAAAGATTTTTACATTAAGGTCAGCTTATTGTTTATACACCGGGGGTCCAACTGGCCTTGGAAACATATTTGGAAAGTCAAGGCTCCATTTGAAGTTGTTTGTTTTGCCTGGCTGGTAGCAATATAGAGAAATAGACACTGATTTTTGTATTGCAAAATAACTGTGCAGCTCTGGCATTTGTTTCTTAGCATGGTTGGACTTAGGTGGACTATGCCACAGTCAACAATATGTCTGTTGAGGTATTGGAATAATGTGGGCTGCAGTGTCAGGCAGAAGGAGGGCATTACCCTTTCTGCTGTTGATATATGAAAATGTTGCCATTCTCAAAAAAAAAAAAAAATTGCCCTTGAGAGCAAGCTTTTAGGATAAGCAAAAGTGAGACTGAATTGTGCATTGCAATTTAACCTCCATATGCAGAAATCAGAATAAATGTGAAGATTAGACAAGATTGTGGTGCCTAAAACCAAATAATTCAGATATCAACCCTCCATTTTCCGACACATAAAAGCAACATAAGAACTAGAATTGAAGAGTGATGTAACACCAGTGTGAAATAGGAAGGTACCTAATAAAGAGAAAAGTGAGTTCTGTATAATGGTTGTGAGACAAACAATGTTGCGGGAGAAAAGTTGGGTCAAAAGCCCAACATACCCCCAAGATGAATGCTAATCCATATTCTTAAAAAACATCTTTTAAAATCCTTTTTCATTTCTCCTTTCTTTTTTTCCCCTAGCCATTTGTAATTATGGTTCATATAAAATTTATAACTACACCTAAATCCAAAGTAACTTGGAGCCGGCTATATGGAGCACATCATTATTGATTATTCACGTCACCTCAATTATTTTGAAATAAAACTTTTAAAAATTCTAACATTAATCTAAGTTCATCGATTCTAAGATCTCTTAACCAACACTTAGGTCTGTCCGGCTTTGGCGGTTGAAACAAAAGAAATGTTCATTTCGAATCTTCTATCTCAATTAATTGTACACTTCCATAAGAATGAAAGAGAAGTAAATAAACATCTGAGGGGAGTCACAAATGTGAGATTAAAACCATAACCAAGGATGAGCAATAAGAACATCATCAGATGAAGAGATGAAAGATAGGTGACTCATAACTTTAAAGGTCAGAAAACCTTACTGTTTGTAAGCTATTAAAATTTCCTTTTATTCTGAGGGTATCAGCATCTTGATCCAATTGTCGTTTCCAAGTAGATAAAAGTGCTTCATCCTGCAATACTCAAAGCCACTCAGTAATTTGCTGAAGCAAGAATAAGATTGTATAAATTCTATAGAATTTAAACAACAGACCTGCGGCATGTGAATAGCCACTTTATTTGGGAAAAGTTTTGTCAGAAATTTAGATATCCTTGCAACCTCCTTCCCCTTGTCATGCGTCTTCTCATGACTATCCTGAACTCATCAAAATTCAGTACTATAAGCCACTGAAAGTTAAAAAGGACAATCAAGTTATCATATGGCAGTGTTTATTCAAGGGAAATACAGCACAAGGGCAAATTCAGCAGGAGGAAAGGGAACTGTGCAGTATCAGAGTTGACAGACCCAGGGTTTTCCAATGTAAATGACACTTTTTCGATAAGATAAATTTTCTTTTAACAAATGTAAACAGCACTAAAGTTGGTGAAGCGGAAAAAGTGCCTAAAATGAAGAGGAAAGGAACTGAAAGACAATGAAGAATTAGAAAGCTTATACAAAAACGTGAGGACACATATAGGCCTATCACGGTCATAAGCAAAAGGATCTTAGTTAGCATTAGGATAATTTGTGGTTTGGTTTAATAAAACAATGGTTGCAACATTTATCAAATAAGTAGCTGTTTTTGGAAAACAAATGTCTTCTGAAAATCCTTTTAGATTTTTTTAAAAAATAATCCTGGTTTTCAAATCAAACAAGGTAATTATTCGTATCCAAATGCCTTAGTTTAATATAAAAGACATAGTGTGCTTCCAAAATTAATTTCCTCACAACGCCCAAAAGGACCCCCCCAAAAAAAAAAAAACAGGCCTACACGTTCTTTTCCCATTGTTTAGAATTTGACATCCCCATTGTTTTGGAGAATGATAACTCAACATCCTCATTTACAAGATACACAACTAATTGAAAATTATTAAAAGAAATGATTAAAAAAATTGAAGAGTTTATACCGGGAATGACAGATCAAGCAAAGAAGATTCATTGCTGCCAAATTTGGTGAAGGGCAATCCTCCAGGATGTGACTGCAAAGAGTAAAATGGAAAGCAAGCTTAGGCCTTATTTTGTCAAGCAATTGAAAGGATGACTTTACAACAACAACAACATACCCAGTATAGTGCCACAAAGTGGGGTCTGGGGAGGATAGGGTGTACCCAAACCTTACCCTACCTCACGGTAGAGAGGCTGTTTCCGATAGACCCTCGGCTCAAGAACAGACCGTCCACAACATTTCCGAAAAAGAAGTAACGGAAGTACAAGAATGAAAGGATGACTTTAACTTTAGCAAAGAGTTAACGCACACTCTTTCCAGACACTTGGGTCTAACTCAACCCAAAAGCTAGCTCATGGGGGGAGGATTTTCCAAGTCCATATAAGCAAATCACCACTCCAATCCACAACCAATATGGGACTCTAACCCACTCTAACACCCCTTTCATGCCCAGGCCCAACTAGAGCATGGACGAGGAGCCCAAACGGGGATGGGCCTGGCTCTGGTACCATGTAAAGATATGACACTTGACCTAACTCAACCCCAAAAGCTAGCTCATGAGGGGAGGCTTGTCCAAGTCCATATAAACAGACCACCACTCCAATCACACCACTAATACTTACAGTTTGGTATTCTTACTCCTTGCTTGGGAAAAAAAATTATTACAGTTCGGTATTAAAGAAAGATCTCTGAACTAAATTTAGGATGATTCTGCTACATTTTTAAGCAGCATGGGTTTGCACATCAACTTAGCAAACAACAGCAGAGATACTGAGCCTACAATTACTAAATAATACTCTTGGTTGTAAGATTGGCTTTTCCTCCGACGACAGACCGCGGGTACCCTCTTGAAACAAGTCATAAGCTGATTTTGCTGTGGGGCCATTTTTTTCTTCTTTTTTTTGGTTGAGAATGGCAATTATTTCGATCTTGGTGTGGGACATGATCGGTAGAAGAGACAGTATTTCCAGCAGGCAGGACAACACTGATACAATATTTTGAGCAGGATTTTCAGCCACTACTTATCCTTATCAAAGTCCCAGGATCAATACAAACCAGCCAACATTAAGCAAGGCTCCATTGGGGTGGTAAAGGATGACTTTAAGTATCACCAAGTAAAATAGGAAAAGGTGCCTAAACCAGCCAGCAACGAAGAAATGGGAGTAAGGGACTTGAGACTACACAATAACAGTCTTTGTGGAAAATGACTATGAAGGTTCAACTCCGAGGAAGGGAGATTATGAAAATTCATTACTGCAGGCATGGAGAAAAAGGAAGGAGGACGGTGTTCGGGAGCTTTCACTCCACTTAAGGACATAGAAAATATAAGAACGGTCAGAGAACTCTCCAAACATAATAACAACGCAGTGGAGGATGGAGAAAAAATACAAAATTATGGTCTGATATGTGGTCAGTTTGGACAAACTCAAGAGTAGTCAAAAGCAAAAGGCGCAAGAAAAAACCCTAGTACTGTTGCTTTAAGTGCATGATGCAATTAAAGAGTAGGCTTTAGTGATGAAAAATAGCACTAATGATGAAAATATAAAAAATAGAAATGTATTGATAGACTATAGACAGAAAGAATAATTATTTGGAAAAACTATGATTAAGCCTATATATGAAGCAAAAATGACGCCAATCAAATTCAAACTTCATTTCAAATTTCTGATTTATATGTAAAGATGTAATTTTAAGTTTTCCGTGGCAAATCTCTTATACTAAATTTCTAATTTCTTATTCCTTATCACTAAAAGTTCAGTTATAGCATTTTCTCAACAACTAATGCATGACTTTGCCAACTATATTTATGGTCTAGAATTGTGATCTTAAAGACAGAGCCCTCGTGGAACAGACGGACGCCTTAGCATCTTGGTGCATACGCCAAAGCGCCAACTAAACTATGGGAAGCACACAACCTCAACTTCATCGAGCTCCAAGGCTTAAGCGCACTTTAAGCGAGCACTTAACAACTCTGAACAAACTACGCCCACAGAGAGTTCCAAGACTCGATTCGGTATGCTAGGATCTGGGATCCAAAATGAGGGCAATGATCGGAAAGTTAAGATGGCCAATGAAACCATGTTTTGAAAACTAAAATATAAGCTCGTGAGGAGCATAGCTAGGATCCTGATGCTTCTATTTAGATAAGGAAACTGAAAGCCCTCAGTGAAGTCATTCTACATCACTTAGTTCTGGAAATTGAGTTGACGGACAATTCTCATGAAGATCATGAAGGAAGGTTGCCGAGTTTGTGGAAGGGTAAGGAAAATGTGGTATACAGCGTATGAGCATCTCATTGTCACTACAGAATGAATATGGAAGATGTTTCAAAAGGTTGCTAGCAAAGTATAGATTTAGGCATATATATCTAACATCTTGAATTCTTCTTTTGGTGTAAGAAGAAAGACATAAATGCTTTAAAGAACATAATTCTGTCCTCGCTAGGATTGTTAACTCTATTTTTTTGGTTTTATTTAAAGTGTCACCAATAAATAGACCCCTTCAAAACCTTGTGCATTTCAAATCTTTTTCAACAAGGGATGTGATGACTCCAAATGCAGCATACCGTGATTCCCTTGGGCCAAATATTAAGAGAAGGCATTATTTTACATATTAAGGCAAATGACAAACGTAATCCATCCGACTCCTACATCATCCAATCTCCAAAATATCAACTGGGAGCAGCTTTTTGAACACTGAGAAACTAATGACCTAGATTAGTGGTCCAATATATTGAGCCAAAATCAAGAGAACCACGAGGAAATTATTAGGTAAAATGAGACATGATTATCTCTAATCTTCCAAGAAGGATTAGCAAACATGATTGGGTTCCAAGCGCAAAGCACAACTGAAGAACATATATATATATGGCCATGCCAGCTTTCTGATACAACCTTGGGAGAACCACACCTCAAAAACTAGCTATTAAGGTGGGAGAGCCCAATGTATAAACCCCACATCAGCTCCCTATTTAACCGATGTGGGACTCAAGACTCATAACTTGCAATAGGATCATAACAAACCACCACGCTCCGCAGCCGTCGTCCTCGACGGCTTCACTCTGGGTAGCGTTCACTCTACTTGTGTAGGTAGCTCTTTTCGAGTCGGGTTCCCAGGCGCCCGACTCGAGTGGGACTCAAGTCTCATACCTTGCAATAGGATCATAACAAACCACCATGCTCCGCAGCCTTCGTCCTCGACGGCTTCACTCTGGGTAGCTTTCACTCTACTTATGTAGGTAGCTCTTTCCCAGGTAGCTCTTTTCGAGTCGGGTGCCCAGGCGCCTTCATGGCACGGTGGGCACGGAAGATGATGGGTGGCTCTGATACCATTGATACAACCTAAGGAGAACCACACCCTAAAAGCTAGCTATTAAAGTGGGAGAGCCCAAGGCTATATAAACCCCACATTAGCTCCCCATTTAACCGATGTGGGACTCGAGTCCTATACCTTGCAATAGGATCATAACACTTTCTCGCACCTCGACTAATTCCACGGGATACTTGCCACCTGCCAGAAATCACCTAGTGTTTTTGTCTTTGCTGGGATTTGAACCATAGACCTCATGACTCTCAACCACTCCATTGTCCACTAGGCTACACCCTTTTTATAAGCAGCAACCCCTTAACTTAAAGTTAAATTACCTAAATACCCTTTTAAATTAAATAAATAACCTACTTATAAAAAATTAAATAAAAATACCAAATTAATTTGAAGGGATATAACCCTTCGGTAAAGGATACACATGTCAAGGACTCATTAACTTTATCTACGAATGGGCACAACCAACCTAGGCGTTACTTGGTTGCCTGAGAAACATTTCGAAGGGAGTGGAAGCCTAAAACAAGATATGCATATAGTGACACTTTTTTCATGGAAAGGACAAGTAGCCTTCTAAATGTTAAATTGATAAACCGAAAGTTACACTCTCGCTTAACCAAATCGGTAGTATTCATCAAAAAAAGAGTTATTATTTGTAAATGATTAACCAAATATCTCTTTTTCTCTCTAAGTAATGTCGTTCCATATTTATATGATTGGGTTGACTATTATGGGCACAGTTTGCACAGTTACCATAAACAACCAGAACAATCTAACATTATTTGATCATTCAGTATGCTATTCAAGACAGTATACTAATTATTTACCACATAAATCACAGTTACACGATCTTTTAACTAACTTTTGCTGCATTTGGTCCTTCTGATATTGCGAAAGAATAGATATTTATAAAAAAGCTGTGCTTGGATCTATATATAGAAAAATTATTACTCCCTTTGTTTCAATTTATTTGTCTTACTTTCCTTTTTAGTCCATTACAAAATAATGTCTCTTTTCTTTTCTGACAACTTTTTAATTCTAACTTTCCACATGACATGTTTAAGACCACAAGATTAAAAGGCATTTTATTAAATTTTACACATCTTTAGTTTAAGACCACAAGATTTAAAGATTATTTTACTTTCTTAAACTCCGTGTCAAATCAAAACCAAACAAAACAAATTGAAATGGAGGGGGTATATTTTGGTTGGATAGTTGGATATATATTGCTAATTCGATTTATTTTCATGTTTCATCCAATTTAAAGGTTATGTCTTCTTAGATATGAAAAGTTTGCTATTTTTCATAACTTGGTTTGAGTTTTTGACATGAGCGATATCTTCATGGCATTATACGCTTACTAAAAAAGGGCAGCCCGGTGCACTAAATCTCCCGCTATGCGCAGGGTCCGGGGAAGGGCCCGACCACAAGGGTCTATTGTACGCAGCCTTACCTTGCATTTCTGCAAGAGGCTGTTTCCAAGGCTTGAACCCGTGACCTCATGGTCACATGGCAGCAACTTTACCAGTTACTCCAAGGCTCCCCTTCAGGCATTATACGCTTACTAAAAAAAGATTATTCAATCTTCACACTTATCATACATATAACACTATCCTACTTTGAGTTTGAGGTTAGTTTCCCGTTTGAATCATCTCTTGGTTTTACTTATTCATGCCGTGCATAGATTTGTTAAATGGATCTTTGACCTAACTCAACCCCAAAAGTTAACTCACGAGGGAGAATTGTCCAGAATCATATAAAAAGACCACTCATCCCTAAATGAGATGATGTAGGACTCAACCACCACAACACCACCACACACATACCGGTCCAAAACTGGGCATCTGGAGCATGAACAATATAAGATAGGGGCCCAACATCAATAAATAATGATTGGGATAGGTCTGGCTTTGATACCATGTTACATTATCTTGGGCCTAACTCAACCCCAAAAATTGAATCATGAGGGGAGGATTGTCCAAGATCATATAAAAAGACCTCATTTGGTAGATTTTGCGTGAAATCAATAAAAAGTTAAGTGCCGCCTTGAAATTTAGATTGTCGAGCCTTATTTATGATGTTGGAAGAATGTTGCACAAATGTTCGATTTCATAAATCATTTTCTCTTTTTTTTTTCCTTTTTAATGTCGTTAATACCGAGTTTGGCTTTGATTCAACACTAGAAATTTAGTAGGCGTTTGGTTGGACATGCAACTTGGGATCATGATTTCAAATCAGCTTTTGGACATGTGATTTGGGATTATGATTTCAAATCAGCTTTTGGACATGTGATTCGGGGTCATGATTTCAAATCCCAAATTTTCTCTACCTTTGAGGCAAGAGTAAGGCTTTCTCTCCTCAGACCCCACTTTGTGAGATTACATGGGGTATTTTGTTGTATTTCAAATCACAAATTTTCAAAAAAGTAGGATTTGCGGGTTGACTATGAGGTTATAGTGGGATACGCTTGGGTGGTTTGGCACTTCTTGGGCAATGTCAAACATTGTGAGAGAGTTGATGTTCAGTTGGAAGTGCGTGAGAGGAGAAGATGAAGGGCATGGAATATGGTTCTGCTAACACTAATGTGGGTTGTTTGGAGAGAGAAATAGGAGAGCTTTTGAAGGTGTAGAGTCGAGTTTCTCCCAGTTGAGGAGTAGTCTTCGTTCCCTTATTTTCTTTTGATGCACCCAGAAAGTTCCTTGTTGTATAGACGATTGGGTGGAGTTTGTAAAGAATCATATCGTTTTGTAAATTCTCTACTTTTTGTACATCTCTTGTATACGGCCGTTATGGCATGTTATATATACATATACATATATATATATATATACATGAAAGAGAGAGTGTGTATGCCGCACTTGTAATGTGTGCATATATGTATATAAAAGTTTGTGTGCGTATGTATGTGTATGCTGCATGTGAGTGCATGCATTGATATATATAGCTAGACTAATGTCTCTTTTGTGCTTCGAAGAATTCGAAGGTCTTTTAAACTTTTTGCTGTAATAAGAATTCACCTCTCATTCTCTTGATCAAGCCTCAGTCTCACAAAGTTTTGGTACCGCATAACTACTATAGCCAAGAAAGTTAATCCATAAGAAATTTCCATGTCAGGCCTCTAAATACTCCCCACTTGTGGGGATACACTGGGTATGTTGTTGTTGTTGCCTCTTAATACATTGTATACACATTATAACAGGAAAAGATATAATCACATGCATCTATTCGTGGGCATTATGATCTCAAATAGTACCTTCTCCTTATGATTATCTGTATGAGCGTGAGAACCAATAATAACTACATTATCAGGAAGCTTCTCAAGCTGACTTTTAAATGTTGAATATGATTCGGAATTTCCTGCCATAGATTTCTCAGCATCTTTCATGAACAAAATGAATGGGGAATTTCTGCTTTCATTGAATACAACCTGAAAAAGTAGAATTTACCCCAAAATAGAAAAAGAAAGGAACAGAAATTCCACATAGCACTATTAGTTTTCAAACGAACTTATTCATATTCATAGAAGGAAATCAGACCTCAAACAATGTGTTAGCGAGTAACTTGTCCAGATCATCCACACCAGAGGCTCGCAGTTCACTGACTGAGAGGAAGAAATGATAAAAAGCATTGGAAGTAAACTAAGACTGTGTACTTAAGAATGTTGTTAACTTAATAAACTAAAGGAAACTAGTTAAATGGCATTCCAAAAGTACCTTTGCAGAAGAATCCATGAGACTCATCACAAAGACCACCTAAGTTAACGCCATATGGGATGGGTTTATCAAATCTTACACCAACTTTTGCCGATGGATTATCTTTGAAAGACAATACAACCTTCCCTCTAGTCCCAAATGTTGGGCCTCTGGAACAATGGAACAAGAAAAAAAAGGTTAAAAATGACAGCCTCAGATTGTACTAAAACTTATGAATAGGCAGTTGCAGAACAACATGTGATACAAAAGATAAAGAATAATTCACTATCTAGAAAATGCAGAAAAGTAAAGACTATGTCTTAACTTTATAAATTAAACAAATTAAAAGGAAGTAAAAAATACTCCCTTTGTCCCAATTTATGTGAAGGTGTTTGACTGTGCACGGAGTTTAAGAAGGAAAGAAATTTTTTTAAAACTTGTGGTCTAAAACAAACCATAGATATTTATGTGGCTATAAATTATCTCATTAAGGGTAAAATGGAAAGTTTACAACCCCCAATATATTCCCACAAAGTGGGTTCTGGGGAGGGTAGAATGTACGCAGACCGTACCTTTACCCCAAATGTGGAGTAGAGAGGTTGTTTCCGATAGACCCTCAGCTCCAAAAAAGTCCAAGATAATATAGCCAATAAACAAAACAACAGATAGTCACAGAAACTATACTAAAACAAAATAATACTATAATCTAACTACACGAAGCACTAGCAAATACCTGACGCAGATGAAACGAAACCTACAAGAGTAACCTTACAACTACTAAAAAGGGCAACAAGACACTGCACTCCTCCCTACTATGGAGCCAACCAACCTACTAACCTTCTACCCTAATCCGTGCCCTCCACACCTTCCTATCTAAGGCCATGTCCTCGGTAAGCTGCAACTGCACCAAATCCTGCCTAATCACCTCTCTCCAATATTTCTTCGGTCTACCTCGACCTCTCTTAAAAAATGGAAAGTTTAAAGTTAAGAAAATAGTACTCCCTCCGTTTCTATTTGTTTGTCTTAGTTTGACTTGATACGGAGTTTAAGAAAATAGTCTTAAACTAAAGATATGTATAATGTATCAGAATGCCCTTTTTTTGTGGTCTTAAACACGCCATGTGAGATGTTGAAATTGCCAAATTACGAAAGCCTCATTCTTTTTTAAATAGACTAAAAAAAAAGTAAGACAAACAAATTGAAAAAGAGGGAGTACTAAATATAGAAAGGTCTCGTTCTTTTGGGGATGACTTAAAAAGGAAAGAGTGTCACATAAATTGGGACGGAGGGAGTAATATTTACTCCTAAGTCAGAATTCAGAATACATGAGAAAAACAGCAAATACCACAAGTCTAGGAGGTAAATATGAAGTAAATATAAGATTCAAACAAATATGAAACAAAGACAGTAAAATGAGAGAAAACTACTAGGACTGTTAAGAGCCTAAGACATTGTTCCAATTAAAGTCTTCACCCTCCATTTTCACTTGGATTTCAGTAGTCATATTTGACTCTGGTTCTTCCAGAATTCTCCAAGGATAGACCAAGGAGTAATTCTCTTCAACTACTCTCCTCCCCATCCTTTGGCGTCTCATGTTATCACGAATTAGGAAATACATGTGATCTCACCTGGCCCACAGAATTCTTATTTCAAGTAACATTTAAGACCCTCATTCACCCATAATAAGCTTAAGGTAGCATAGGCTAATCTCTTTCCAATATTAGCAATGCTAGAAAGAACCATAAATAACTGCATGAAAAAAATGATTTCTCATCTGGCTTGTTCAAAAAACCAACAACCTTTTTTAAAAATGGAGAAAAAACCAACAACATTAAAAGTTAAAAGTTAAAACTCATCATTAAAGTTCTTTGCTATCCAGTTGCAGGTGTTCGTTTGAGATTCAACAGAATTCAGGACAAAAAGTTTTCCCCGTAGCCAAATGAAATTAACTATTGAAACTGAAAAGGACCATCTCATGAGACCACATACCCCTCTATCACTCTAATTATCGTAAAACCATATAGTTACTTGCATATGCATCAAGAATGATTCTTTTTTTTCTGGATAAAGTAGTCTCATTGATGGCATTAAGAGATATGCATCAAGAATGATTATTTTCATTTATGTGAAACCGGAAAGACCAAATTTGCAAGGGGAAAGATGACAAACAGACCATCACAAAATAACATCAGAAATTTGTTCAAATACAAGAAGATACAGCTCATTTTGAGTACAAAGGAGTTGGTATTGAGGTTTCTAGGAAAATTAGAATTTTACCTGATGGGAGTCGAAAACAATGCACCAGAAGCAGAACCAATAAACCTGACTCTATCACCTAAACATCTTCAACATCAGCTATTAGTAAAAAAGAAAAAGCTGAAGAAAAAGATTAAATTCCTTAATATTCACACTGGACTAACCAAAGGGAAGCCAATACCTGTCCTAAAGACGGTGTTTTTTGATGCCCCAGCTAAAGAGGATATATTGTCATTCCTATATCCCTCTTTCATTGGCCTAGCTTCCTTCACAGATAGCCCCTGAATGATATGGAAATATATCAATGATGTGCATCTGATCACATCAATAAAATGCAAGAGCAGTACATGACCAAGGGAATAACGAAGTCCAGAAACTGACATGAAGGATTTCAATAGTCCAATGATTCTAGATTTAATTGAAAAGAACTCCAACTCTTCGAAACAAGATGACATGCAAAATCATCCCCCATTCCTATCCCACAAAACAAAAAGAAGTTTTCAGATGACATGCAAAATCATCCCCCACTCTTATACACCCACCCACTCCACAACACACAAAAAAAAACAAGAAAAGAAGCTTTCACACACAAGTTGCATGCTACTCTCCCTACATCCCTCAATATGTTTATACCCCTTTATAGGTCTTTTCCCTTTATAACTCCAGAGACCCAGAAAATTACCCCCTTTAATAACTACCAAAGAGCACTTTTACAGAAATGCACAGCAAGGTCTTAAATGCAAGGTGGCTACTAGTAGTATTTCAAGGGGGGTCAAGAACAACAACCAAAAAGAAAAAAGCTAAAGGTGTGATTTTGCAATGTTCCTCAAAAACATAATGAGTAATTTGTTCTTACACCCAAAAAAGCATGGGTATCAAAAATGAGCAATTTAGCTCCATAATAATGAGCAAGTGCCTTCACCAGCAGCTCCTGATATATTTCAGATCCTGGAAAACAAAAGCAGCACTGATCAGTACCCATAGATTAATACCTACCAAGCACTCCAGTGAGACAAATGAAATAATAACACGACAAAACAAGTTAAATAATTACCAAGAAAGCAACTAACCTGCAGGACCAGAAAGCAAAATTCTGGAGTTGACCGCGGGAAGCTCAGCGGTATACTTAACTTGCTCTCTATGCTTAAGGTGTATATATGAAGCGGCAATCAGCACAGTTTTTGTGTTCTCACTGCAAATTCATAGATATAGACATCTTCACCAAAACCGAAGTTTATTTAAATCAAATAGCTACATACTATGAGATAGCTACTACCATCAAGAACAAGACGAGGCATAGGTAACCCTGTGTAAACAGGAACTGCTAATAAAAGAAAAATTCAGTGATGAACAGAAGAGTAAATGGATCCATTTTCACTTCTTCGGCTGCAGAAAAGTACCCCTAATGTTCCTGGCCATGAACCTAATTTGCTTGGTCATGTCAATTTCCTGCTGGAGGTACCTCACAAAGGCTTTACCTTCTTCATTTTTTATTTTTTTTTTGGTATAACCGTTCCGTATCTGCTATGCACTGATCCAAGTCATCCGAAATGGCATCGCGTAAAGGGATCACCGTATTCGTATTCAGATATAGTAATCAACTGATGATGTTACAGATGTCTCTTTATGTTTTTCTTCTTTGGGTACGTTTGGCATGACTGAAGTAGTTTTGTAGAACTTAAGATTTTGTGATAAATCACGTTCTGTATTTGATTATTTTAAATTGTTGAAAATGTTTCACTAAGAAAAATATTTTACAACTTAAAAAATGACTTTTACATGGTTTGGTGTGGAGAAAAGTATTGCTTTTAAAAATCATTTCCTTGATAATATTATTTTCTAGTGTTTGGTTATCTTGAATTCCATACTTGATTTATATATGCTTCACTTGAGCCGAGGGTCTATCCGAAAAGGCTTTTGTACCTTCACAAGGCAGGGGTAAGGCTGCGTACACACCACCCTCCCCAAACCCCACTTGTGGGATACACAGGATATGTTGTTGTTGTAAGATACTTCTTCAACATTTTACATATCTTTGCAAGATTGTAGTTTAACTGCCCTAAATGTCATAGGAATTTCACTACTGCCTATAGGTCCCAATTGCTCATCTACTGCTTCATATTTGTTTGACCAATGATAATGACTATACCAGTCTGTTTAGTTCTTGCAAAGAGAAGACATCAACTCTCCATTTGTGGAAGAGCAATTAGATCATTCTGCATCTGTTCTTATTGTTAATTCTCCGCGTGTTCTTCATATTACTGTAATCATCGTTACTTAGTTTTTTTTTGATAAAGGTAACTTTTAATCATCTTTACTTAGTTCAACATCATAGTTAATCTGAAATCTTCTTGAGTTACATTGACCTTTCTTCTTGTTACTTGAACTCCTTAGAAGAATAGCCTTCTTATTTGACCATTTCCCTCCAATCTTTTCCCCTTGTAGCTTATGGTTTCCACCAAAAGTTGTATTTCCACCAAGATTTCTTCTAGTCATCTATAGGACGTTCTTCTCTAGGATGTTCTTCTTTACCCACCAGGTTAATTTTTGTTCATTTCCCTCAACTTGATATGAAATCTCCTGTTTACCAAGGTATAAAGGTTTTGCTGGGAGACTAGCATTATCAGGGTCTTGTTGCACTCATTCCTCTCTGATTTGCCCTTTTGAGGCCATATATAGAGCAACATCCATCGACACTCATTCCTCTCCGAATTAATAATTTGTTTTGTGAATATTATTTGATCTCTCCTGTGGCCTCTGTTACAGTGACACGCACAGCTACAGCTTCAAGTTCCAATTGGTCATAGGGGCACCTACCTAAGTAATTATACATCTTCATATGTCAAGCAGATAAACATCAAAAGCGCATTAGCTTCTCTTATTTTGGGTCCGTTGTCTCAAATGTCTTGCTTCAGCTTTCTTTTTGGCCCAAACTATCATCACTTTTAGTAGGAAAACCCATATACACATCCTTATATCCTTCATTTATACCATTTCCATTTTAAAATTGAGAGATATCGGTTACCTCCTTTTCTCACCACTCGTCCTCTCCATGCTTCTTTCATTGAGAATGCATTATCTCAAGGTTAGCATATGGGACTCATCATCCCCGATTCTCCTAATCGCAACACGTATTTAAGCTTTCCAGAGAGATTATTAAAATCGCCACCTTCATCTGCCCACCTTGTCAATTCAACCCACATCAGAAGCTTCTCCCTCCATCTCACACATAAATTCGCCACCGAGAAGTTGTGTGTTCAGATCATCAGATGTCATTTCTAATTCCACGAAAAAAGCTCTCGGACTATAGACGATTGACGAATTGGAAGGCCTAGAAGTCTAATTTACACATGGTTAGGTTTTAAATTCTGACTATGGCAATCTGGCATTACTGTCCACCATCAAGGCAGAGCTACAAGCTTGATGGGATTTTTCAGTCTTCAAGGTAGATGGGAATTCAAACAAAGATTGTCTTGCATTTTAGCCTCAAAATATAGTTGGGACCAACAAAATTAAATGTAATTTTCCCTTTATGAAGTCGCTATTTAAATTGATCTCCATTAGCTCAATAGATCAAACTTTTTTGTAACGAAGAAATTACATCCCAACTATTTTTTATGCAAAATTAATTAATCTACTAATAAATTAACATAAACAAAATTAAAACCTGTCGACGAAAAAGCATATGGTGAAAATATTTTTATGATGAAAAGAAAAGTAAGTGTTTTTGGGCCCATGCTCACCACAGGCTATTATTCTTAACTAGAATATAAGAAATATCAAGCAACAAGCAGGAAATGCCCAAAAGATCAAAAAAGTCACGAGCAAAAAATGACTAAAAAAATAAAGGAAACTAAGTAGAACTCCAGATATACAATGGTAAATGGATTATGCTGCGTGGTCTTGGGGCCTACCTTAAGTAATAAGGGAAGTCACCAAATGAAACTTCTATATCTTGTCCATCAATGATTGCAGCATGAATTTCTTCCTTACATACAGCAGATCTAGACATCCCTGATGTTGAAGCAGCCATTGATTCCCTAGTCCACCGTCTTTCTTCCAACATCTGTTAATAAATACTTTCTTTAGTAATTCCATGGATCAATCTGCGAGCTCATAGCAAGAAGGTCAAAAGAAATAATTCAGCCAATGACTTTACGTTGCCTGCCTCTATGCCAGAATCCAGGTTTCCATCAAGAGGGAGGATCTCGCTAGTCAATCCAACATCAGCAGCATTGCTACTGCCAACATTTGCAGCTGAATCTACTTCAAGGCCGTCAAGCTTGCGTTCAGGGGAAGGAGGCAGCTCATTTCCTGGGTAGTTTTGACCACTAACCTGAGATGTTGGTTTCAAACAAGATAGATCTTGCAGTGGGAGCGAAAGTGATGCCAAAATAGAAGCTACAGCTGAAGGATCTCCAGCCCCTCTTCCGATATTCAACATTTTTCTGGCATTGGTCCTAACATCTGAGGGTGGCTTAAATGTAAGCTCATATGGCAGTTGCTGAAAAATCTATATAGAACAACGTCAAGGATATTCAATCATAAGGATGAGAAATAGTAAAAGAATCAGAGAAACCATAAGGGTTGAGCAGATACAAATGGAATCACAATAGCTGCTACAAAAACATGTCGAGGATACATAAGCATGATTTCCCACTTGACCAAATACAACCTGATCGCCTGAATTGAGAAAGCCATTAGCATTCCTCCTAATGGTCTTTCCATTGACTTGCACAGGTTCTTTGCTTCCCTTTCTCTCAAGCACAGCCACCCAATTGCCTTGGAACTGATCATTTCCATAAACAATGATTAATCATACTGTATATACAATATGAAGTTCATCTCAGAAAATAATCAAACAAATGCCAGCTAATGCAGTCCTTCCATGTGCTACATGTTCATATTCAAACTGCTATGGTAACCTCTCAGGAAGAACAGCTAAAGATGGTTTGCTCCTAATCCTACAGATATTTCTGACCAAGAAAGATATGTGCATCAGCATTGGAAACAATGCAGTGTCCAAAAGAATCTTCTTTCTTTTGTTTCCAAAAGCATCTTCATACTAACATTTTCACTAGTAGACGGCGATGTCTTTGAATTATGGCAGACAGACTTTAAGGGTCATGTTTGGAAAGCCACATGGTAATTGGAATAGGTGTAATTACTACCAGTAATTACACTCTAGTAACTACAGTATAGTAATTACGACGATCTGTTTATTTGTCACAAAGTAATTACAAGCGTATTGTTTGGTTGCACAAGTGTAATTACATAATTGGATTAAATTTTTAAAATAAAAGTTAATTATAAAAAATAAAGTTAATATTTAACAAATATGTGCCTTTACAAATGATATTAAATTAGGTATTTAAGATACATATTATTTCTTAAAATATATTAATTAATAAACATATATATGTAACTAATATTGTACAAAATAATTGAATTTAATTAATTATAAAAGCTAAAAGTACACATTTTTGTAAGAACATTATGGACTACATATTTAACAAAAAGATTAATATTACAACTATAATGCCATGAAATTATTCAAATGTTTGACAAAAAAATAATCTATCAATTCTAACTAAAAGATGAATGACATGCAATATGAAATAACAAGTCAATATTGCTAAAACAAATAAATTTGAATCGAAAATATAACAAATTAAAAATTAAAAAAAACTAAGATAATACTCTTATATCAAATTCCAACACAACATAAAATATGTTCCAATATAACTTAAGTAAATATAATTCAAGAGAAAAGGAAAACATAAGTTTAAAATCTCATTCAATAAGAAAATCTTACTTTAATTCAAAAACTAAAATAAGTAACGGAATTATGCTAAATGAAGAAAAATAAAAAAAGAAAAAACATCAAAAAATATAAGCAATTACATTGAATCATAAAAAATAATGTTGGGAAATGAAACATAAATAATATAAAATGAAAATATATTTTAAAAATTAAAAAACATTAAATGATAGAAATAAAAAATAAATTTAAAAAAAAAAACTAATTACGTCATGTAATTACACCCTATGCCCAACTCCTCGAGAATTGGAGAGTGTAATTTACCCTCCCAATTAGATAGTGAGGAAAGTCAAGGTAGTCCAAATTAGAGCACTACCTGTGCAAGCCTTATCATACATATCATTGCACTAGCAGGAACAGGATGATCGTCTTTGCTCGACCCAACCATGAAATGTGTATCAGAAATCTCGATTGTTGGGTTCTGCAGTGCATTCACATTCTATAATTAGATATCCAATCCAAAAACCGATAAAAACAAAACTCAACAGCAAATAGTTCAATAAAAACAAATACTCTCTTCCGTTTCAATTTAATTGACTTGTTTAAAGAATTTTAAATCTTGTGCTCTTATAAATCAAATATACTTAGAATGTACCAAAAACGGAAATTGTCGTTTTTTCCGGACTAAAAAGGAAAGTGGCAGAACAAGTTGAAATGGAGTACTAATAGAAAAACAAATACTCATTCTGTTTCAATTTAATTGTCCTGTTTTAATTTGACACAAAATTTAAAAAAACAAAGAAGATTAAAGGAAAGAGCTATTCTTTTTTACAGACTAAAACGGAAAGCAAGCACAAACAAATTGAAACCGAGATAGTACTAATAGAAAACCTGCGGATTTTCTGATATAAGTCGGCACCAAGGCTTCTCCGTTTCGGAACCTGAATGAAACGCTCATTGAATATGATCAAAAACACTAAAAACAGTAGAAAAAAACGGAATTCCGTCGTAAAAAAAAAACGCTTACCTTTAGTGACAACTTTTCCGGCGGACGCGTCGTTAACTTTTCCGTCAGACGCGCCGCCGGCGCCGAATTCCGGCTTATCAGTGGAGCGTAACTCTTTCGGTTGCTCCGATGGCGCCACCGGTTTTTCCGATGAAGCCACATTTTTATCTTCTACCTGAAAAAAATCAATCAACTGAGCCACAGGAACACTGAAACAAAGAAGAAGAAAAAATTGAATGAAGTGCAAATGTTTTGTGAACCTTTGAACGTTTCGGTAAAGAAGGTTTATCAATGGACGGTGAAGATGAGTTCTTGTTTGCGGTGGACGGTCGAGATCCAAGTCCTTTTTTTGGCGGTACCATTTTTCTTTTTGTTCTTGAGAAAAAAAGAGCGATAGAGAGGAATAGTTTGGGTTTTTCGGTTCTTTGTTTTTGTTTTAAGTTTTGGTAAAATGATATATATTCTACTACTTTATTGTTTTTTGAAAGGGGTAGTAGACAGGTAGGCGTTGTTGGGTATGCAAAATTAAGTAACAAAAAAAAAATGACTTTTTAAAAATTTCAATTTAATTACAATAATAAGGAATCCTATTATAAGGTTATTTTAAGAAAAACATTTATATCAATATTAATTTTTTGTCCCTTCGTTTTATATTATTTGGACCATTTTGATTTAACACACTTCTTAATAAAAATTTAATTAGGTGTATATTTTATTAATGATCTTTGAAACTTTAAATTTTGCTACTACTATTTTATGTAATTATCTAATACTAATGGTAGAAAGAAAAAAAAATATAATAAGATTCTCTTGATTTCATAAGTTGGACGAGTAATAAAAAGAATTATTTTTAGTATGGGAGTCAAGTAATATAAAATAAAAAAAGTATATTTATAATTGAAATAAATAGAGTGTGGGTAAATTGAATTTGAATATTACATAAAAGGAAAATAGTTTAATGAGGTTAATATTCAATTGCCTTTTTGGATGGTTCAGAAAGTGTTAAAAATTGAAAAGTACATTTGGAGGCATGGGCGTTGATTGAGGAGTGTCTATGCTGCAACATGTTCTTAATCAAACGTATGTATCAGAGAATGTTAGACACCTTTTCTAATATTGTATGGAGAAAATTTGTTTGTAATAAACTAGTCTATTCCAAATTATTGGTTTAGTAGTCTATGAAATTTATATCAATGTTTTTTTTGAGTTATTATAGTTCTTTCATTTTATATTATTTGGACCATGTTGATTTGACATTGTCCTTAATAAACTTTTAATTAGATGTGTATTTTGTTAAGCTAATCTTATTAATGATCTTTGGAACTTTAAATTTGACTACTACTGCTTTATGTAATTATTTAATACTACTGATATAAAGAAAAAAATATAATAAAATTTTCTTGATTTCATAAATTGAACGAGTAATAGAAACAACTATTTTTAGTATGAGAGCTAATTAATATAAAATAAAGGGAGTATGTATAATATTACATAAAAGGAAAATAGCTTAATGAGGTTAATATCCAGCTGGCTTTTTGAATGGTTCAGAAAGTGTTAAAAATTGGAAAGTACATTGAGAAGGCATGGGCGCCGACTGAGGAGTGTCTATCCTGGAACCTGTTCTTAATCAAACGTATGTATCAGAGAATATTAGACACTTTTTCTAATATTATATGGAGAAAACTTATTTGTAACAAATTAGCCTATTTCAAATAATTATTTTGGTAGTCCATGAAAGACAATACTACGGATCACTATACAAATGGAATATCATTTGAGGTACTAGTTGATTTTACAATTGTTACCTTTAACGTATTGATTTAATAACAATTAAATATTTATAGCATAATCTACAAATGATTAATCTAAGGAATAATGAAACATCTATCGAGTGATTCTAGGAATAGCTAAACATTAACTTAGTTGATCTAATGATAATTAAGCCTATATCAAGTGATTTTGTGAACAATTAACATTAACTCATTGATTTATTCATCTTAGATCTATAATTATTTTGTTCAAACATTCGTTGGATTGTTCTTACATTTAAAGATATGTTTCTACATTTTTAAAGATTTAAACATGTCCTAAATTATTTTGTGTAAATTTTTTTATTAGGGTTATTTAATTATTCAGTAGTAATTTGAATCGTAAATGTCAATTCAGGAGACTTACGGGTTTCTTCGTAGCAAAGACGGATTTGCAGTAAACACGATTTGCATCACCGATCGTCGAAACCCTCAAAAAACGAATGAACTTTCTTTGTCCACAACCTAGATTTCCTTTAGGGAAGCAAAGCGTTTCACTAACCCTAGACGTCATCTAATCGAAAATACCAATTCAGGAGATTTATGAATTTCTCCGTAACGAAAGTGCATCTGCAGCAATCACGATTCGTGTCACCGATCGTCGAAACCCTCACAAAGCGGATGAACTTCCTTTGCTCCCAACCTAAATTTCTTTTAAGGAAGCAGAGCGTTTCACTAACCCTAAACGTTATCTAATGTGGAAAACTTATCTTCTTGTACCCGTAATAATGTATTTATACACTAGGGTTACAGTTAAGGAAGATAACATGTTAATGGGCTAATTAACACCGCTTATAGATGGATCTGGCCCAATGGACATTTTTAACATTTATATATGATTATTTTAACAGCGTGCGGAATGGAAGAGAAGATATTTGAGAAAATTAGTCATAATGTTAGCGCATCAAACTTATTTACACCACAAAATAGGTCATTTAAAAAAAATCACTCATTTATTACATTGATTAGCCATTTGGCCACACTAACAAAAAAAAAGTGATTTAGCCACGCGCAAATCGTGGCTATATGATCCACAAACCGTGGCTAAACTTTTTTTTTCTATTTTTTATCGGCACTGTTCAAAAAGAAAACTTTCTTTGTTTTTTAAAAGTTTTTTTGCTGCAATTTTTTTGAATTTTTTTTTCTATTTTTTCACTATGTTTTTCCTCTTTTTTGTAAAAAAAAAATATTGCTCCTTTCTTAAAATCTTTTTTGCTCTTTTAATTGTTTCATTTCTTTTATTGAATAAGAAGAATATTTATATTATTTTATTATTTTTTGTTTATACTTTTTATATTATTTTATTATTTTTTGTTTATACTTTTATTTACTAGTGTGAAATGCATGATAGTTAAATAAATATCGATATCGATACATTACATAATTATTTATACAATATCGATACACGTTTATATATCATTTGTACAATATCGATATATTACATAACTATATATACAATATTGATACACATTTATGCACATCTATACAATATCGATATATTATATATGCACTACATAACTATCTATACATCATATATACATGTTCATACATCATTTATACAATATTGATACACGTTTATACACTATTTATATAATATCGATACACATTTATACACCATTTATACAATATCGATACATTACGTAACTATTTATACAACATCGATATACTACATATACATTATAGGGATATAAAATTTATTTAGCCACGATAAGAGTAAGATATAGCCACGGCCTACTCATGATCAAATTGACTGCATGAAAAATAAATTATATTTTTAAATTTTAGTTATCCACACAAAAATTATGGCTAAATAAGATAATTATATAAATTAGCCACGATTCAATCGTGGTAAAAGCCTGCAATATATAATTATTAGCCATGATTTTTCTATCCTTTAGCCATAGTTTGAACCATGGCTAAAATCCACGTTTTTTTTTATTTTTGGCTATTTTTAATGTAAAAATAAATGTGGCTACTTTTTTTGCAAAATATTTAGAGGCATAAAGCCTGTCATTAAAACAATGCAAGAAACATTTAAGCTTGGCCTAATTTCAACTGCAACAGCCACTAAAAAAACTTGGTTTGCAATTTCTTTCGATCCCGTTCAACTTTAAATATCCTCTAAACAGTTTCAAATTTTAGATATGAACCCCTCTCAATGTTTTGAATCTTTTGACATATAATTCACTCAAAACGATTCACGTTTGCGATACGTCAAATTTTAAAGAAAAAGAAAAAACAACGAAAAAGAAGAAAGAGGGAGGAAGAAGAAGAAAGAAGGAAGAAGAAGGGAAGAAGAAGAAAGAAGAGGACGGAGGAAGAAGAACAAGAAGAGAAGAAGGACTGAGGAAGAAGAACAAGATGAGAAATGCCGAGTGGATGTGTCCAAAATGTATAAATTTATATATTTTGGGCTATTTTGGGTAATTTGTGGTAAGTTGGGCTAATTTGGGTGTAAATGAGTTTGATGGGCTGACATTCTTCCTAATTTTCTCTATTTTTTTTGGCATACAATGCATTATTTATCTCATCAAAATATTAGTATCAATCGGACTAATTATTCACCTCGGTCACCCTCAAAAGAGGTGTATGTTTGAATCATTTGGATAACTGCAGAGATATTTTATACGATTAATAGAAAAATGATTCTTTTCACATAGCTAGTAGAAAGACAAATTTAATCATTTTTCGTTTATTAATTACTTTGATATTTAATAACTACAATTCGCTCATGTTTAGGCTTAACAAACCTCATGAAATAAAATAAATTGAAAAACAAAAGGAAATTATTTGACTTCATCAAATATTTATATCAAGAGTAAGTCCACTAAATAAATATTTTAAGTTTTGAGATAGTTATAAAAATGATGATGATTTTTGTAATTTACCAGGAAAATCACTGTCGAATAGTTCTTTTCTGTCCCAAAATAATTTGGTAAACCACTTTGATTTACCAGAAAACAAAGAAGAAGAGTGACTGAGTATATTTATTTGGGTTATTGTTAATTAAGATGGATCGAGCGGGATAAATTAAGATAGTATTTTTTTTTTAAAGAAAAATGAGCAGTTGATTAGGGATTTTCCATCTAACAAATGGTACAAGTGATCATTTTGATGACAACGAAATTAAATATGATCAAATACTATGACGAAGGGTAAAGTTAGATAATTTTTAAAAACTGTGAGGATATTTCTGACCCTTTTTTTCATACAATTATCTTGTTTCAATCAAGAAAATTATGATGAGGAGTTTCATTTATGTTATTTTCACAAAAAAGAAAAATTAAAAGATGAGATGATTAATTCTATGATATCATTGTTTTTCTTTTGGGGTATTTAACAAATTATTATTGTCATAGGTTATTTTTATATATCTTAACAACAAAACTAAAAAAATTTATTATTTATATATTATATAATTGTGGTCTTTGAAATAGTAACATCACACATTTCATATGCACTTAATTCATTTATTTTTTTTGTTCATTTTTTGATCCACCCCCCCCCCCCCCCTCCCCCTTGTCTTCATCATTCATTTATTTTAATTTTACAAATAAAATTAATGCATAATGATTAATGTATTCAATATCTCATACAATTATACATTCAAATTGTTTACACTCATATCTCTTCATCTTCTTTATAACTTCTATTCTTAAATATTATTCATAACTCTTGTATATTTAATTTTCACAATCCATAAAAAAAATATTTAATATTTACAAGATTGCAGTAATATAATAGTAAAGACATAATGTAGAAGTTTAATGCTGTTTTAAAAAAAAATTGGTATTTGTATAGAGAATTAAGCCCTCCTACAAAAGATAATGAAAATTAAAATAAAAAATAATCCTTTCAACTTAATACAATATTATTGTTACTTCAAAATATGAGCTCTAAATTCATTTACTTCACCATCTTAAATGTTTTGTTTTATTATGTATATATAAATAATTTGTATTAAAAAAATATATTTTTATTTTACATATTAAAAAAAGATGAAAGAACATAAAATGTCTCATATAAAGACAAAAATTTACATTGTCTTATTTTCCACTAACCTAAATATTAATATTACATACTATTTCATTAAAATTAAAAATTATCAATTTATAAAATTATTATTATTATAATATAAATATATATAATGACTAAAAATATATAAATTTATTAAATTTTGTTATAGTCGCACGAAGCGCACATAATTTCACTAGTAGTTAAGTAATAATTAAGCATCTATTAAATAATTCTACGCAGAAGTACACATTAACTTATTGTTTCAGCGACTATTGAACATATGTTGAGGTGACAATAAATAGTTAAATAATATTTTATTAATTTAATATAATTAAGCATTTATCGACTGATTCTATGAATAGTTAAATATTCAAATGTTGATTTAGTGATAATTAAACATCTAGCGAATGATATTATCAAATATCAATTAATTGATTTAATGACAAATGAATATATATTAAAGGATTCTACAATAAGCAAATCTTTATGTGTTATTTTAATGGTAATTGAATATATATCAATGTAATTATATATATAATTAAATAATAACTTGCATAGGTCTTCTTTATATTAATAAAATGAGGTCCGGCGGCCTCAACAAACAATTTTTTTTTAAAAAACTCTTATTGATTTAATATGATTAAATATTTATCGAGTGATTATAGAAATAATTAAATTTTTAATTATTAGTTTAATGGTAACTGGACATCTATCGAGTAATTTTATGAATGTTAAAGATTAAATTATTAATCTAATGATGATAAAATAACTATCGAGTGATCTATGAATAGTTAACTATTAACCTATTTGATCTAGTGATAATTTAACATCTATGAAATAGTTAAACACTCAATTGTTGATTTTAATGATAATTGAATATTGTTAAATGATTCTACAAATATTAGCATTGACTGATATAATAATGATGAACATTTATCGAGTGATTCTATACATAATTAAATATTAATTGTTACTCTAATAATAATAAAATATCTACTGGGAAATTCTTCGCGTAGTTAACATCGACAACAATAACAATAATACACCAAGTGATTTTAATGATCTAATGATTATTGAACTTATATCATGTGATTTTATAAGCAGTTAACATTAACTCACTGATTTATTTATTTTATATCTATGATTGTTTAATTCAAACGTTTATTAAAATTGTCTAAATATTTGGAGAGAGATATCTAAATATGCCTTAAATTATTTTGTGTAAATACTCATTTGAGTTATTTAAATATTTATATATGTTGAAAATATCTATTGGATCGGGTTTACCTATAGGAAGAGTTAATTAGTCCGTTAGCCCATTACTTTGTCTTACTCCTTAACCCTAAATCTCGTGTATAAATACATCATTATGGTTATAAAAAAAAATGAGTTTTTCCAAATTAGATAACGGCTAGGGTTAGTGAAACGCTCTGCATATCCAGAGGATATCTGGGACGTAGACAAAAGAGTTCATCCGCTTTATGAAGATTTTTGACGATCTGTGACATGAATCGTCATTGCTACAGATTTGCTTTCACTTTGGAGAAACTCGTATGTTGTCTAAATTAGTATTTATGATTTTAACACTAAATTGATATCAGAGTTATAGGCTTGTGTTCAGGTGTTTGACATGATTTATATGCAAAACATGATTTTAGGATTTTATATGTTAAATTCGTAACTTAATTTCATTCTTTCATGTTTGTAAATACCTATTTTATGCATGAGACATCAGACCTATTAATGATCTCCTCGAGAGCTTTTCAACGATATGTAAATCATAATTTTGGATCAAGTAAATTGTGAGATACTGAATCTTAAAGTTTCATAGTTTAATTATTATAAAATTGTCTCTAAAAATTTAATAATCGTGTTCAGGGACGACTCAAGCATATTAGTGGTCAAAATCAAACGGAGGTCTTAAACTTTTAATAAAATTTATTATATTTATTTTATAAAGTCTACCTTTTGAATTTATTGAGATACAAAATTGTTAATATTCTTTTTTATAATTATTTTCTTCTAATAATTCCTTTTCATTGATGATATAACCAATGCATTTAATCTTTCGTATAACATATTACTCTACATGTATAAAACTTCTTCTAATATTTTTTTTTCTTTTATATAAGATTTTTTTTCTACAAATAGTATTCAATATTTTTTAAAAGAAAACCTATAAGCTATTATTGCTAAATTTTTTAAAAAAAAAACGAAACTCCTCAAATTTGGGAGTCTGGCTAGTTGCCTTTCTTTTAAGTGTATAGAGCTGGCACTGATCATGTTTTATATAATTTCGGTGTAAATTAAATTAGATAATCTGTTATCCGTATTTTTCTTTTAGCAAAATCATATAATAATTGTTATTATACTCGAAAGTTTGGGTAGAATTTTAAGAAAAATTCATCAAGGTTTGTTTAGAACAAAATCCATTATTTTTATCATATGGATCAATCTTTGAATGATTTAATCTAATTTGATGATTTAACTAAGTCCTAAAATATGTATAGCATATAAATCAGTGATTTGATTTAAGAATTTTGATCGAAAAAATTATTGATGGGTCAAAAAAATAAATGTATATTTGAATCTTAAATACTAATTTAGGATACTTACAAGTTTCTCTAATGTAAAAGTGGATCAACAACAATCACGACTCATGTCACTGATACTGAAAATTATCACAAAGCGAATGAATTCTCTTTGTCCACAGCCTAGATATCTTTTAGAGATGCAGAGCATTTTCACTTTGGAGAAACCTGTAAGTCTCTTAAACTAGTATTTACGATTCAAATATTATAATATGATTATTTTGATGAAGTGGGCAGTAATTTTTTAATTATTTTTTTGACACATAATATATTGTTCATCTTATTAAAATGCTAATGTTATTTAAGATTGACTGTTTACCCTGGATAATCCGCAAAAGAAGGGTATATTTGAATCATATAAATAATAATATAAATATTTTTTATACGATTAACATAACGAAGGAGAAAATCAATATTTTTCACATAGTAAAAAAATAAATTTAATCATTTTTTGTTCAATATTTACTTCAATTGTTAATAGCTATACTTTGGCTCATATTTAGACTTCACAAACTCCGTGAAGTAAAATAAAGTGAACAAGAAAAGAAAATCATTCGTCTTCATTCAAGATTTATATTCATGATTAATTTCACTAAATAAATATTTTGAGTTTCAATAAAACTGATACGACTGACAATAAATGGGGAATTTATATGTTTTAGTAATAAAATATTAACAAGTTATTATTTTTATTAATACGCTTAGAATATTTTTGATTTCTTTTAAACAAAAAATTGTAAAGTTAAAAGTATTTTACAAAGATATAGGGTGGTGGTGGTGGGGTGGGATGGGGTGGTAATGGTGGTGATGGTGGCAGGAATCATGTGAAGAGGAAGTTAAGAATTTTGTTTTTGGGTAAATATTTTGAGAATTAAAAAAATATTTAAAATTAAATAGTAAAATAACGAGTCAAATTAAAATTGCTTATAAGCTTAAAAATTATAACCTAAAAACCATCAATTTATAATTTTTTAAAACTAATTTTAACTTATACGCAATTTTTTTATACAAGCACTTAACTTATATAAAATTCGACTATTTATCAAAGGTTAAACAAGCTAATAAAAAGTAAGTATAATATACTTTAATTAATTTATACACTTATTCAGAAACCCATTAAAGTTGTAACTCAACTAAATTTGACCATAAATTTTGAATTGAATTTTAAAAAAATTATCTTTAAATGAAAATTTTAATTTTCAAATAATGAAAACTGACTCAGAATATTTTTGGGAGAAAATCACTTTTTCTTACAAATTTCAACTTAAAAAAAAATATAATACATGTTTAAATATAATTTTAAAATCACAATTTTAAATAACAAATTTTCAAATTTAAACTTTAAAATTTATGATAAAAGAGAGCTTTAAATACTTTACATTACATTTCTAACAATCATTTCTCTTTTGGGAAGGGGGAGTATCTAGTCCAGGTCTTTACTCCTTCTATTTTAAATTGATTGACCTATTTGACTTGACATAAAATTTAAGAAAATAAAGAATTGAATTTTATGGTCTTAAATTAAAAATTATGTTAAATATACCAAAATATCCTTTAATCTTATGATCTTATGCCATGTGTAAAGTTAGAACCAAAGAGTTGCTAAAAACAAAAGGGTCATTCTTTTTGAAACGAACTAAAAAGAAAAATGGTCAAATAAATTGAAATGAAAAAAAGAGAATAACATCTTATAAGTTCTGCATATACTTTACGCTACTCAGATCTCACTCTTGAGAGCATATTGACTCTCACTCGTGAGACTATATTAATTATGTTGTTGTTAGAGGGAATATATATACTCCATGTGTCCCATATTAATTGACCACTGTACTAAAAATAGTTGTCCCATATTAGTTGATCACCTTATTAAATCAATAAAATATTAATTAAAATTTTCCTATATTACCCTTACAATTAATTTTTTTTAAAAGAGTTTACACTTGTTTGTAAAATTAAAAAAAAAGAATCTTAAGGGGTGAATTGGTTAAATTATCTTCTTATTTATAATTTCTTAATATGCCTGTAAAAAGGAAGAAAAATGACCAACTAATATGGACGGATGGAGTAGTATATATACATTTTTGTGTGTGAGAAAAGCAAATCCAAAAACTAGATAAGGGCAAAAACAGTAGTTACATTAGGTTCTTGGAGAAATGGAAGGTCTTACAATAGTAGGAGCAACTCCTTGTGTTTCTTCTTCTTCTTCACTTGGTAGAATCTTTTCCAAAACAAACAATTTTGCCTGCGTGCCATCTTCCAGGCTTAAACCAAAAGCCGTACAGAAGGACAGGTTAGCAGCATTGCAATCAGCATTTTATCTTTTCTCATCAAATGCCCCCAAAAGGCAACATAGAGCTCGTATATTCTTACCCCATTTGGTTGCTTCTATGGTAATAATCCCTTTTTTATCTTCTTACTCTCTCAACATATATCTGTTATACTTTCGTTACGTCTTTCTTTTTTTGTCTTGAGCCGGGTGGGGTGTATTGGAAACAACCTCTTTACTTCAGCTCTGAGGTAAAAAAGTATGATCTGAGTATATTCTACACACCGAGTATGTTATTGTTGTTGTACTCTCTCAACATATATATTACTTTCATCTCAATTTATGTGGCACATGTGTAATTTCGAGAATCAATCAAGTTTTTCTTTTTAAGTTATTATGATTTATAGTAATTTTTTACGTAGTTTTTAAATATATAAATTTTATTTCAAAAAACTTAAATACTATGTGTTTGAATTCCAAGTCATAGTTTAGAAATTTGAGTATTGAAATTCCAACCGTGTCATATAAATTGTGACAGAGGAGTGTAATTTTCTTGAATTCTCCAAATGGGTATAGAGGATTTTGTACTGCAGGCCCCAACTAATTTGGTATTGCGGTTTTATTGATTGATTGATGATTTTTTTTTTTTTGGTTTTATTTTGTGATTTTGTGTACAGGAAGAAGTGGAGCAGACTTATATCATGATTAAGCCTGATGGTGTTCAAAGAGGCCTTGTAAGCTTCAGTTATATTCTTCTTTCTTTGAGTTTGGATTATTGGAAAAACTTTTAACTTTATGTTTTTGAATTGCTGTTTGAATGTTGAAGATATGTTTACTTAATTGTTATAGGTTGGAGAAATTATATCCAAATTTGAGAGAAAAGGGTTTAAGCTTACTGGATTAAAGCTTTTTCAGTGCCCCAAAGAATTGGCACAGGTTTGCCTTCTTGAGCTTTACTTGGGTGTCAATAATCCCTTTTCAAGTTTTTTGCTTCCCCATTTGGTGTCGGTACCTGCCTTGGGGTCCAATTAATCCGGATTCATTCTGGGAAGTCCCACTTTGAGAGCTAAAAAGCTCCCTACCAAAAATGACTTCATTTCCGGGGCTCAAACCTGATACGCCACCCCACTACAACCTTTGGCGTTTTCAAGAATGACTTGACATCTTCATGCAGACGTACTCCCCCCCCCCAAATGAAAAAAACACCCTCGCGAAAAAGAATAAGGAATTTTTTTTGCATTGGGCTTCATAGGATAGGATGTTTTATTTTGGATTTGCTCTTATCTAGTGAGGTTCATATAATTCACAGTTTAACTGAATGCTAGGAACCAACAAAATACTCTTGGTTCCAGTTGGCTCACATAAATATTGGAAATGTAAAGTTGGACACAATGCAATTTCAAATTTTGTATGTTGTTTGGACTACGAGACATGAAACTAGTCGGAAAATCAAATAGTTTTGTAATAGTTAAGGAGTGGAAGGTTTACTTACCAGAAGAAATTTTTAAGGGTGGGGTTGGGTGCCAAGGGAGCTTCTTACTATCAAATTGCTTCTATTTACACTATTGAGAAATTCTATTGTATTCCTTTTGAACAGCAGTATGATTATCTTTGCTTTATCAACCAAAAGAGAGTTGAAATTGCCTAGTTAATTCATCCCTATTAACTGTGCCGTTGGGTAAAGTTGCTTAGAAGTTTTCAATTGTGGTTACAGGAGCATTACAAGGACCTACAGTCCAAGCCGTTCTTCCCCAAGCTGATTGACTACATTACATCTGGTCCTGTTGTCTGTATGGTAGAATTTCTTCCCATTCAACTCTCGTTTTTGTCATTCACTAAGTCAAACCAACCAATTATATCAGCAATCTGGTAATTGCATGAGTTTAAACTGTATAATGTCTCCTACAGTCTATGTTTTCCTAATATTGTAAATTGTATCTATTTTTGGCAAGGCTTGGGAGGGTGTTGGTGTTGTTGCTTCAGCACGTAAGCTAATAGGAGCAACGAATCCTCTTAATGCTGAGCCAGGCACAATTAGAGGAGATCTTGCTGTTCAAACTGGAAGGTAGGGACATATATATTTATTATTTTATTTATTCGTTTATGTTCAGCAAAGTGTCGAGTCATGGTGCTAGAAGCTTTTAATGTTGACAAATTTACAAGATTTTGATGGCAATCTATGTGCAGAAATGTGGTACATGGAAGTGATAGCCCCGACAATGGCAAGCGTGAAATAGGTAAGGCTTTTCCCAGTTTAGCAAAATTAGTTAAGTAGCATGTAGAATAAACTTAATGTGACTTCCCCTACATGTTACCAAGTTTGGTCAACCGCCTTTGAGCTGTTAGATGGACATGAATGAGACTTATGGCAGAATTCTTACAGAAAGCAGTGTCAGTTTTAGTATCTATAAGAGAAATTAAAGGAAAGAACAAGAGTTCCTTTTTTTCTTTCTTTTTGATAAACCAACCCCCCCCCCCCCCCAAATAAAGTAGGGTAATATTATTAAAACTAGCACTAAGGAGGTACTGCAAAATTAAAGCAAAAATTCATTACAATAACTCTACTACAGTCTCTTTTTTGATAAATTAAGCAAATGTAAGATCTAGAGTTTTTCCTTTACACACAAAGGATTGTGATATGATATCAAATTGTGCGGATAGGCACCTAATAATAATGTTTAGAAATTTGTAGATTATGTCTTTCATTGAACAAGAAATGAGCTTATATTATTGTCTAAAAATGATAATGGCAAGTACACCTTCACCCTGGGGCATCCCACCTCAAGGTTGAGGTCTTGCTTTGAGTGCCTTTCGCCAGATAGTTTTTCTCCAATACGAAGACACTTATGTTCATTTTTAGCACCATATTAAGCATTTTATCTATTCTCTCGTGCCTAATCACTAATTTGTGATCGAGGAACTGTTGATTTATTGGTTCCATGCCTAATCAGTCTGCAAGTGTGTATATGGAGGAAACTAACCTTGTTTTCAGTAATTATGTCCTCCAATTCACTGCTTCAATCTCTCTCTCTTCTTTCTGCTCCTGCTCATTTTTTATTTTCATAACTATCACGAGTGCCGACAAATGAATCTAGTAGTTAAAAAGTCCGAGGAAATATCCAACATAAAGCTGAGTTCACAATGACATTGTACTTGTTGGTCCTTTTTAGCTAGTAACCGATTTTTAGTATCTTACATACTTGTAGTTTTTGTTGAGACCACCTACAACTAGGATGTGTGTTCCGGTAAGATGGCTGACAAGTTGTTTTGCCCTCTAATTTAAGATTTGTCTACTGATATAGTGAGTAATGAGTGGTAGTTCTTGGAAATTCTCTCTCAAATGAAACTGAAATCTTTAGCAGAATACTTTAGTTTGTTCTTCTAGATAAAAATAAGCACTCTTAATTCTCATTTAGTTGATGTTTTTCTTTATGTTCATTCCTTGCTGCAGGTCTTTGGTTTAAAGAAGGTGAATTATGTGCATGGACAGCAGTTCAAGAACCTTGGTTGGTGGAATAATACCTTAGTGTTATTATTCTTCGTTTAAGTTTTGGAGGATTGAGCTTAACTGTAAGAGATGGAGAGTGGTGTCACTTACTCGGCGTCTGTAATACGAAACTACAAGCACTGTAATTGTATCATTTTCGGCGTAGCTGGCCTGTTTATTTTTCCAACTTGATGTCACACTGCAGAATCAAATTTGTAATTGTTATGTTGTTTTTAATTCATTATAGTCCTCAATGGAAGAGATACAAGACAGTAGCAGCAAAGTCCACATTCTCTTGCTGCTACATTTATCTTAGATTCTAGTAGTGCCCATTCTCCTTGTTCTTTCCCTTTCTTAATAGTTCTGGTTTGCAGATAGTAACAAAACAATAACCTCCTTTGTTACCTACTTTCAAGTATTCTGAATTTCTGCATGCTGCTTGATTGAATATTTATTAACTAGAATAAGCACCAAGATATACAAAGAACAGAGAAATAATAATTATAGGATGAATTTCTCAAGAAGATGCAGCAGCTTACACAAAGTTGTGCGATATGAACATACATGTGATAACCCCCTCCATCATGGTCGTAAAACCTCCTCTCTTGCTCTCCTACTTCTATTAAGAACATTGTGATGGAGTTTATCTTAATGATGACAGGTTAGTTAGAGAGAGCAGTTCAAATATTCATCTGCCATCACCCACCTTTGGAATGAGGAGGCAGCTGAGTTTGTAGTCGCGGTGAATTCAGACAGCAAATCACATCTCTACAATTGCTTTTCCATTCACAAAAGCTGCTTCCCACTAAATGATCTAGAAGTACCCCATCTGGCACTTATATTAAGTGGAGGGTATCAATGAAGGGTATAATTGAATATTGAATGCAAGAATGAAAGAAATTCCAAGAACGAGTTATTGTTTCCTATCTCCTGATTCTGTATCTTGCTTCTGACTGTCACTGCTCTGTGTGTTGCTTTGCATTTCAAGCAGTTTCTGTTGCTCCTCCTCATCAGCTACTTGTGGATTTACATCTTTCACAGCCTTGGGCTTGTTGCTTGTAGACTGCTGGTACATAACGCCACCAGACATGCAGATCAACAGCCCCACTGTTCCAACAAGTTTGGAGTGTTTATCCCATATAACTAGATTTATCACCACTGTCAAAAGTTTGTTAACTATGCCAAGAACAGTAAATCCTGTTGCAGAGATTGCTCTACGACAAGAAAATCCAAAGAAAGAGATGGCTAAACCAAACAAACATGACAGGGCTACAGGTAACACCACTTGAAAGCTGTGCCAATCTGACTGATCCTCAATTTCATGCTTAATCTTCTTCAGTTCACCCATGATAAGCAGCTCTATAGGAAAAAGCAACAAAGCCTCAAGATTGTTGTACAGCACAAGACCCCATGTGTTTAGACCAATCGTCATGACTACGTGCTTGATGTAAACAAAATCAATAGACATGCTCACTAAATAGGCCAAGGCCCAGCTGTAAGCTGTAAGCGTGAACTGGTAATCTGTACTGATATAGAGCACGCTACCAGCAAAGATTGTACCAAGTGACAACCACGTTTTTATTGCTGGCCATGGCTGGTGCAAGTAGAGGGTCTCTCCTATTGCAACAAAGATGGGGACTGCTGATCTGAAGACAATAAAAGTATCAACATTGGCATGGAGGAGAAGCTCACTGTTCGTGAAAAGAGATAGGTAGAATATAATCGCTGCAGGTAGGAATCGCCACATTGTTAGAAGATCAAGTTTATCATGTTCTATAAGCTTGAGCCATCCGCACATGAGAACTCCAGCTGCACTTGTGAAGTACTGCAATGCAGTTAGTGCTCCAGGGTAAGGAAATTTCATTATGGCCCACTTGTTAATGATGGAGAGCAATGATGCTGAAAGACAGTACCCTGCAGCTATACCATAAACTGATGCCTGCTCAAGTAAACCACTATACCAACTTGGTTGGTGACTGGGAGACAGTGAAGAAGCATCCAAAGACGTTCTGGCATCTCCACCTTCAGGATCTTCGACATCGTTTGACATTTAATCTAATAAACGAACAGGGAAAAAAATTCTATAAGTTTCAACCAACCATTAACAACTAAAGTATTTTTCCCTTCATGCAAGCTAACCTTGCTGCTGTTCTTTTTTTTTTTTTTTGGACAAGTAAAGGTACTATTAATATAAACTCAGTACCAAGCTGGTACTGAGACAAAGTACAAAAAAGCTAGATAGGATCCTCTAAAGATGTAAGGATTCTAGAAATTCCAGCATTACATCAAAATCATTTGAAAATTTAGTATTGTACCAATTTTTTGAACTCTGGATGCATCTATCCTTCAGCAACAAAATGTTCTCTCCCTCCCCCTCAAAACATCTTCGGTTCTTCTCAAGCGAAAGTTATTTACCACAATATCCAGAAACAATAATTTTCCCATGTGCACCAAGCCACCAACCACTTTATCTAGTGGCGGATTATCCTTATACCGCAGCACATAGAGGATGTGCTTCATAACATGTAGAAATGAAGCTCTTACTCCATTTATGTTCAATGAATCCAGAAGTAGCTTTTCTTTCAGTATTTACACTTCAATAATGAAATGAACAAATACTTTAACCCCATTTAAGCTGTTTTTGTCTATTTCCTAAGCAGCTTAAACTGTAATTCACTGATTCTCCTCCCTACTTGTGATACTGCATTTGTTTTAGCCACGAGAAAATCGGAAGGGTCAGTTGCTCTAAACCTCTAACCCGGGCTCCATTTGCAAGCCTAGCGAATAATCTCATTACCTTCATGAGCAAGATCACGTCCTTCATTACGAGCTTGTACACATGCTTCTAAAGCTACTCAATTATTATGCCTAGAGACGTTAATAGATCTGGACACAAAATGGAATTATCTAAAACATCAGCTTCCCCTTCAATGCTACTACAAAATGCATTACTCTTCAGACCAAAATGCAATTCAAAAGTTACATAAAAAAGTACACATTACTCAAAACTAACATATTGCTCTATGAACAGATGAGAAACAGGAAATGCACATCATATAGTATTTGAAAAATAGCTTTGAATTGCCAATAGTCTCCTAATGCTTCAGATGCATACCTTAAGCAGAAAATAGTTTCAAAATCACTTGCAGTCACTAGTTAGATCCACTTCTGGAAGGAGGGACTGACCAATTAAACGGGATAAGGACAGTTGCCGGCGAAGATCCGGCGACGGCGACGGCGACGGTGGCTCGTAAACCGAGAGAGAGAGTGTGTGTGAGAGAGAGAGAGAGAAAGAGAGAGAGAGAGAGAGCAGGGGAGGTGGAAAATGAAAGTGAGCATAATCGTTACTAGGCCTTCGAACTCTTTCTAAATGTCAAAAGTGATTCCTCAAGTTATTTAAAATAACAAACAAGCCCTAAAGTTAAACAAATTACAGTTGGTACTCTTAGAACTTAGAAGTTAATCGCATTTTGCTGGAAACAAAAGGCCACAAATTTCATTTTTCAATTTGAAATTTGTAGTCAAGGCCGGCAATTCAAGTTATTATCAGCTGCAAATTTGGCTATAGACATCAAACTATACCTTGTTTGATTTTTTATCACAATGAGAAAAAATTTAAGTCGTATGACGCAAAATATTCATGCAATTTTTTCTCAATATTGTTAGAATACTCTCAGGGATCCTCCAATGTCTTCTTACAACTATATATACCAACCTATTTGAATCTTATTTGAAAGTTGGAAATCTTTCTATATATCAAGGCTTATAGTCTAGTGGTATCAGTGAGAGTCTTTTACACAATAGGTATGAGTTCGATTTTCATCATCCCTTTCCCCTTCTCCTTCCATATTCCCTCTATGTAACAGATTTTTTAGAACTTCAATTAATTTTATCTTTTGCATTTGGACTATGCATTATTTTTTATTTGAATGATAAAATATTTCTTAAATTTACATCTTCTGCATTTTGTCCGTCTTGGTAGTTATTAGCGGTTTTGACGCTCAAGCGACCTGCTCTACTGAAGAATAGCGATGCAAAGGTTAAATTTCGCTACCTCTATAATGTATTACAATGTTTTCGTATGAACGAGGATTGAGGTATGCCAGATAAAAAGAGCGACTCGAAAACGGAAAAAAAGAGTATGGTCCAAATTTAACGACAGGGGTGTACTAGTTATATTGATCTTTTATTAATTAGTTGATTCCTGCCCTCAAAAAGAAAATCTCCTTCCCGACAATAGCAAAGTTGCTAATTAGTCTAATGATTCTCTAATCCAAAATACTTATAAGTTAATAATACTAACTTAGGAATCAAGAAAGGCTAGAGAAATATAATAAGCAGTCCAACTTTTTTAAGCAATGGTTACACTTGCCGCTTCACTAATGCAATATGCTTTATATAAAAACTACAAGAGAAAAAAAGTGATAAGAATCTCAAATATATAGCCAAATAAATAAGTCAAAGTTTATATACATATAGATTGTTCACAGTTTGACATGGTCATAAATAGGAATTAACATTTCTGTAGTGACTTTCTCTTTGCAGTCTCTGTGTACTATATAAATGAGCTCATAAATTTCAAGACTCAGCAACAAACTTCCTAGTTTGTAGCAATAAAATTAGCTAATAATTAAGCCACAATGGTTATGATAAGTAGTACTACTAGTGTTGAAGTTGTGTGTAGGGAGACAATTAAACCATTGTGTCCAACACCAAATCACCTTAGAAACTACATTCTCTCTTCTATTGACCAAAATTCTCCTCCCATTTACATCCCTGTGCTACTTTTCTACCTTAATAGTAGTACTACAAGTATTATTACCACAAATAAAAAACTATGCATGTTAAAGAAATCATTAGCTGAGTGCCTAAGTGAGTACTATCCATTGGCTGGCACATTCAGAAATGACTATTCTGTTGTTGAGTGCAATGATGAAGGGACAGAGTTCATTGAAGCTAGAGTTAATTTTGATATTACCCAGATCATTGGAACTTCAGATGTGAAGTTGTTGAATCAGTTGTTGCCATTTGAATCCACTGGCAATTTGGGTAAGCTGAAGGAAAAAACATATGGGAGGGAAGTGCTTGTAGCTGCTCAAGCCAATTTATTCAGGTTTGGTTTTTTTCTCTCTTTAAATAAACTCTTTAACATGGTGTTATATTGTCCGTTTTGAGCCAAGCCAGTACGATTTTCCTTAAAGAACATCACACCATTAAGAGTATCTAATACTTTATAATTAATGTATTATTCTTTTCAACTACCAATATGAGACTTTGTTCACATACCCAATAATCTACTAGTCAGTACCTAGTGGTGGCTGATTTTCTTGAAGAAAGCAAAAAACACAGAGGGACTAGATCAAAATCCCTATAGATCAAGTTTAGGGGAAAAGACAATACCTCAATTCTTTAGTGTATTTCGAGACGTAATATGATTAACTCACTAAAGTGTGATCTTTCTAACCAACTAAACTTTTAGGTGACATTGTCACATATGGTACTATAACAGGTAGAAGGTCATTGTTTCAAATTTTCTTCTTTGATTTTTCATCCGGTATTCGATACTCGCGTTAGAGCCCTGACTAATCTGGATTCGCACTGCATAACGCCCTTAAAAGGGGGAAGCATTGATCTAGTGCATATAGTATAAGTCCAACTTGATTTCCTTTTTTCCTTTGGCTTGTCCAAAGAGGAATTCAAATTCAGATCTTGGCACACTTTTTTTTCCTTTACTAATCTCTATGTCCTTGAATCTTTTCTATAGGTGTGGTGGTTTGGCTATAGGTGTGTGCATTTCTCACAAGATTGCTGATGGAACTTCAGTAGTTGCGTTCTTGAATTCATGGGCTTCCAAATCTTTGAATACCAGTAGTAAAAATGCTAATATTGTCCCTCCTCCTATCTTTGATTCAGCAAAAAATTTCCCTCCTAGAGAAATGCCCCGTTATTCTCATGACACTGGGATAACTAACAAAACAATCATAACAAGAAGATTTATCTTCGATTCATCATCTATACTAGCCCTGAAAAAACAAGCATCAAACGCGATTATTGGTTCATCAGACGAAAATGTCAAGTTTCCAACTCGAGTTCAAGCTGTTTCAGCTCTCATATGGAGGCGCATCCTCGCCCTTTATAGATCAAAGCCAAAACACGCGAATATTTGCGTATCAGTTCATGCAGTGAACATAAGGCCAAGGATGGAACCACCAGTGCCTAATCACACTTTTGGAAATTACTGGACAGTTGGAATAGCCCCTGCAGTGCTACAAACAGAGCAAAATGCAGGGGACATGAGTAGTGACATAACAATATTGGTGGAAAAATTGAACAAATCGATTAGGAATATCAATGCAGATTATGTGAAAAATATGAATGTTGTTGGACCCGTGTCAAATTCTCCGAAAGTCCATAGCTTTTCGAAGACTGGACACACGCGTGACAGTAATTTCAAAGAGTCCGAGAAACGTAGAGTATCAAGATTGGATGATCATTCAGTGGAAACAACGGCGAAAGCTTTTTCAAAGGGTGATTTAGAAGTGTGCAATTTTACAAGTTGGTGTAGGTTTCCAGTGTATGAAGTGGATTTTGGATGGGGGAAGCCTGAATGGGTTTGTAGTCCAATTAGATCTTTCAAGAATTTGGTGATATTAATGGGAACTAAAGATGGAAATGGAATAGAGGCATCAGTTAATTTGTTGGAAGAGGATATGCCCCTATTTGAAAATGATCCTGAGATTCTTTCTTTTGCTAAGTATTGCTCATGATTCAAGAATCAAAGTTAGACGGGTTGGGTTATGAGGCATTGTTTAGCCCATCTCAACTTTGGGCAGGGTTGGGCAACGATACATTTATTGCTTCAGTACATCTTGACCTGCCCAAAATTAGCTCAAATGGCGCATTTGCCACCCTTACACATGATTCAAGAATCAAAGTTTCAAAGAGACTTGGAATTTGAAGCCTTCTGGCATTATTGTATTTGTCTCTCATTTTTAGCTCCAGCATTTTGAAACTTTTGTTATCTAAAGGACTTTCGCGAATAGCCATAACAATAACTATACCTCAATCATAATTTAGCTGAAATAGGCTGTGGAAATTATCACTAGATATTCCATTTGGCTTCATTTAGATCATCTTGTGGTTCCAAAATGCTAAGTTTTGATTAAGATAGTGTTACAAGCCCAGAATAAAACTTGTTCAGAAACAGAACTCTTCCCTCCTGCAAAAGACTCACTATGCTTCATCTATTTGTCTAATTTGCTAGTTAATTACTCCTTTTTTGGCACTCATATTGTTTCAGTATATAAAACTGAAACGATAAAAGATTTGGATGCATATATAGATCCAACTTCTAATTAATTAAGAAGGTAGATAAAAAGAGAATTACAAGAATGTTTTCTACAAGTTGGACACAAAATTTTCACCCAAAGATAGGGGCTTTTGGCTCAAACTAATTATATATGTGTTAAAAACTCATTAAACAAGTATAAATGATAAATTTTGAATCCAATAAACCAAATGGACTGTGATAGAATCCTAAATCCGAACTCATAATAGTCAAATCATGAATTCGCCTCTGCCCAAAAAAGAGCTAGCAACAACTTAAGTATCCAGATTAGGAACATAATTGAAGTACTCTTGACACGGATTTAAAAAAAAAGAGTGTCATATAAAATGAAACAGAGACGATGGCTGCATATAGTAAATTAATATGTGGTTAACAAGGTGATAATCTATATTAATTATTCTATAGGTGGTGGGAAGAAGCACAAGCAATACAAGCAAGCAATAGAATAGCAGAAGAAGCACCATCTTCTTCAACATTGGAACTGCTCCTTTTGAACTTTTTTGTTTTTCCTTTGTTGCATTGCATCAGCTGCTTCTGTATTTGGTAATTTTTCACCTCCAGTTGCCTTATTTTCATTGCTTCTTCCACTCTAGATACCATCTTCTTTTTGTTTTTAGAAACTAGCTGTTAACTTGGGGAGGGGGGGGGTTGATTTTTTTGAATTTGAAAGACTTAGGATTGGGAAACAAATACTGATGTGCCTTCTTGTTATAAAGGCCTCAGTAGCCACTAAGTGCCAAATGTGTAATAATGGAGGTCATGTAGATTTTTTTAATTTTATTTTCAGTAATGGAGGTCATGTAGATGGAAAATAAAATTAGTAGTACTAAAATATTTTCTATATATCTCTATATATAAATAATTGTTAGATTTTGTGCCTATTCCTCTAAGCCCATTTGAACATGTTTGTTGTATAAGTTAAATAAATACATATACATTGTATGTATGTATGCAGCTATTTTCAGTAGGAAATAAGTAACTAGCTACTACTTGGTTATTTAGTAAAATCTTGTAAAATTAATCGGTACTATACCTATTCTTTTTTTGATTTCTTCCTTGTTTTCTATTACTTGATTTAAGGTCCCGATTAATCCAAATTTACACAATGCAAGTTTTATATTCTGTGAGTTCAAATCTCAAATCTTTTGATCAAGGGTGTCCCATCAAACTATTTTGGCTGTGGTGTAAACTTATTTTAAACATTTATGTGAAGTGGAAAACTTAGATTTTTGCATCCATAATTCGTAGCTTTCAAAGGTAAAACAGTAATATAGGTGGGGGGTGGGGGTGGAGGTGGGGGTGGGGGTGGGGGGCACCTTATCTAATAGTCACAATTTAAACCTTCTCCCACCAAGAACCAAACTTACAAAAAGCACAAAAAGGGTTGGAAAAAGGTAAAAAGGCTGTCATGGCAACGGTTATTGCGGTTGGAACAGTAATAATTACTGCTTCTCATTCAATTCTAAGGAGGGGGAAAAAATCAATAACACCCTATTACTCCCTCGATTTCACTTTTACTTCTCCATCTTAAACTTTGCGCACTCCTTTAAAATAATAAATGGTATGAGTATTTTATTATAATACTCGTATTAATTAATATTCAATAGTAGATATTAAAAGATAATTTGGAGAATAAGTAATTAATACTAAGAATAAAATATAGAAAAAAATTATCTTTTTTTTTATATTTTAAAAGTGACAAATAAATTAAAATAGTAGACAATTAAAAATGAACGGAGAGATTAATATAATACACTAATACAATCCTTTTGTTTTTCAGTCAAAGTGCCACGTGAGTTGGGAAAGAAGAGATTCAACTCCTCTAGTCCATGAGACCAGAAATGAAGATGAGATTCATCCAATTGGGCAACTATATTACATCTAAGAAGGATTTGTATTTAGAAAACAAATGCACATCGATAGTATCAAATTTTGGATAGGACACTTTTGGCTCTTAGCAGGATATATATAATTTTTACTTTGTCACCTTTCGCTTTACGAAAATCAATTTGATTAAACATCAAATCTAAATTAAAGTAGACTATAAATTAAAATTTTGATCGTCGAAATTTTGATGATCGAAAAATATACGAAAAATGCTATAAGTTGCAATCTTTCTCATATTAATATGACGAAAAAATACATCTTAATATGTTGGTTAAAGTTCATACAGTTTGACCTCGAGAAGCAAAACCGTGACAAGTAAAAATGGACGAAACAGTTGAAATACATGTCAGGAAATGCAATGTGCAAAGGCATGTGGGCATGTTTCTTCATATACTAGCTCCTCCTTATCTTCTTCTCCATGCCCAAGTTTTCTTCTATGAAAATGAAATGCACATGATATGATATATAACAAAAATAAACATAGTTAAACTTTTGTGTCACAGAATTTAAGTTATAACAATATAGCTAGCCAGATTCTATGTATAATTTACACATCAAACTTGGTTATAAATAATGTAAAGACAAATTAGTTAAATGTATGAAACATGAAGGGCCAAATTGTTTTGTTGCATGTGAAAGAGAGACAAGGAATGGGGTTTGAGTGCATGAGCCCATTATTCTTAACATGGCTCAACAAAATGGGTTGTTGGCCATTTTCTATTGACGGAAAGTTTAATTTGGACCACTCAATTGTTTTCCATCAAATTTACTCATACTTACAAATAAGTAGTACTCCCGTAGTCTACTTTTACTTATTCACTATACTAAAAATAAATGTTAATTTGCGCTTAAGGGTTGACTTAGTGGCCAATATATAATGTGAGTTGAGCAACATGAGGTCTCGGATTCAATTCTCATACAAAAGCACTAGGTGATTTCTTCCCATCTGTTTTAACCTTGGTGGACAGAGTTACCTAATACCTGTTATTGGTGGGAGATGGGAGGTATCTTGTCGAATGACACCATCCATTAGTTTTAGTCATTTTTCAAAATATTAAATTTATTATATTCAAAATGTGATATAATAAAATTATTATTTTATTTATTATTTCTCAAAAAGTGTGTCAGGATAATACTGGACAAATTGATGGACGGAGTAACACATAAACTAATGATAGGACTCATGTTATGAGGCAGATCTCTAACTTGTAATTTATAGGTTCAGTTGAATCTAGTTGCTTTTGTTCAAATTCTATAATGTAATAAAAAATTGAGTAGACATCTATGGATATTTATCATTATACTCTATATTATTATATATTATTGTTTGAGATTGTTATAAAAACTCATACACTTCAAAATCGACATCCCCCTTGCATATATTAATGGGCACATACTCTACTTGAAAGCCCTTTTATTTTTGAAAAAAAAAACGTATATAGCAAAATTCAAAGTGTTTATAATTTTTGGTAGCTCTAGAAATAAGTTTTTTATATTTAAAAAAATAGTCATAAAATAGTGTGGCCGTATCAGATTTATGTCTGTCACTTATCTAAATATGATTGGTTCGTGAATATATTTATTTACACACATAAAATTCAATTGGTGGTGGTGGTGGTGGTGGGTGGGTGGTGGGGGGAAGTATATGCTGAATAATAGATGTATAAATAATGTTGATATGTATAGTCGTTGTAAATGTATGTATATAAACTGATGCATGTATAATATATGTATAAATAATACTAATATATGCGATCGTAGTATAATACATATATTTTATATGTATAAACTAAATAGAAAATTAACATTAATATTGAGAGAGAGATCATATATATAAATATATATATTAGTATAATACATATATTTTATATGTATAAACTAAATAGAAAATTATTATTAATATTGAGAGAGATATCATATATATATATATTACCTTACTTATAAAGGAGGATAAGCAGACAGCTGGTCGACGTACCTGCTTGTGCTGCCTGCTTAAATATTTTTTTTTATAATTTCTCCGTTTTAATTTATTTATCTTATTTTTAAATATGTTATATATTTAAAAATTACGTAAAAATTAGTATAAATCACGATAATTAACAACTTAAAATATTTAAAAGACATGAAATTTTTTGTTTGCTTGGATATTTTCTTTTATACTTTCTCCGTTTTAATTTGTTTATCTTAGTTTCCTTTTTAATCTGTTGTATATTTGAAAATTGCGTAAAGGTACTATAAATCACAATAATAACAACTTAAAATATTTAAAAAACATAAAAAAATCGAACGACTCTCAAAATTTTATTAATCCCACATAAACTGGGACAGAAAAAAAGTACTATAAATAACAAACAATTAAGAACTTAAGATATTTAAAAGATGTATAGAAAATTTAGTTGACTCTCAAAATTATATCGATGCCGCATAAATTGGCACAGAGGGAGTAACATACATTAATTAAAAATTACGTAAAAAGATATTATAAATGAACAAAAGCTAACAATTTGAAATATCTAAATATCATATAAAAAATTTGATTGACTATCTAAATTCTATCTGTATCACATAAATTAACACAAAAATCGTAACATGTATTGGGCCCGTGCTGAGCACGGGCTTCGATATCTAGTATATATATATATATATATTATAAAATCATGTTTAAAAGAATATAAATATAAATATTAATAAAATTTATACCTATTCTTACCCCAATAAACACGTGATTAGAATTAAATTTTTACAATTACTCAAACTATTAGTCTAGACTCTAGCTAATAAAAATAAATAATGCGTGGAAATTGATTATAACGCGGTTATCAAAATAAAGTATAATTATTTTAAGTTTAAAACTTAGGGAAAAGAACATTTATACCCCAAAAAAGAAAATTATTTACTCTCAAATACTCCATTACTTTTATACCCCATTTATCTTAAAACTACTTTATCTTTAAAAAAAAATGCGGGCTGACGTCAACCCTTTTTTTCCTCTTTGATACCATCACAATATATATATATATATATACTCTAATGATATCAAAGATTAACTAGGCAGTGTCTTCATTGAAGGACTACTTCTTCTTCCTTGACACCATCAAAGTATAATATACTCTGGTGGTATCAAAGTGTAACTGAACAATGTTTCATTGAGGTTTGCTTCAGTCCTTCAATGAAATTATTCAATCATCGATGATACCATTACGGTATATCTATATACTGTCATAGTATCGTTGAGGTGTGTTTCAGTTCTTTAATATTTTCAATTTAAAAACAGTTAAAAAAAAGTCATAATTTAGATACAATTTTTTTTTAAATTGCAAAAAGAGAACAAAAATTATAAATATATATTTTCTACTAATTTAGAGTTCAATAAATAAGCTTGTGACTTTAATAATTTTCTCTTAATTGTTTCTTATTTATTTTTTAAAAAAAGAGCTCAGTCTTATATGATACCGATATGATATCAATATACCGATAGAGTATCACAGAGGATTAAACTCAGTCCTATATGATACCGATATGGTATCAATATATCGATAAAGTATCACAGAGGATTAAACTCAATCCTATATGAGTATCACAAAGGATCATTCATAGTAGTGTCACTGACGTCATGCTGACATCATGCGCAAATAAGAAAAGAAGAAAGTGGACAAGCGAGTAAATAGTTTGGATTGCTGATCTATTAAGTCCAAATAGATTGAACTGAATCTATTTTGAGTAAATAATTTCACAATTGAGTTCAATTTGTGTAGTTTCTCCTCAAACTTATATGGGCCATATCAATCAAGTTTCAAAACCTTTTAGGCCAATTAAGTCCAATACTTCCTTACTTTAAAGAATGTCAGTATGAGTATCCACTACAAATCAAACTTGAAAGAGCTCAAATTTCTGCAAAAAGGAACTCCAAAGAGCTCAAATTCCAGCAATCCAAATGGATTCTGAAGCCTCCATTCGCAGAAAACCACCTCACTTTCCATCAAATTCAAACTTGACAATCCCTATTCTTCTACCAGAACTAATTACTGAAATCCTGTCAAGACTTCCAGTGAAATCCCTCTTGAAATTCAGGTCTGTTTCGAAATCTTGTCTTGCTTTAATCTCTACCCCTCAATTTATCAAGACCCATCTCAGTTTATCAGCTAACAAGGAAGATACCCACCATATGATTATTATGGGTCTTACTGGAGCTTTTGATTGGAATTTTAAAGAATGTCCTCTTAGTTCTTTGTTTCTTGACTCTGTTACTGAGACTTTCCACTTGGATTATCCTTTTGTAAACGACAGTGATCATATCAAGATTGTGGGTTCTTGCAATGGGTTGATTTTACTTGCCCATTATGCAAAAGGTTTGGTCCTATGGAATCCAACAACTAGAAAATACAAGAATTTGCCCGATTTTAGACCTAGATTGGAGAAAAATAATAACTGTCCCATTTATGGTTTTGGATATGATGAGCTCCATGATGATTATAAGGTAGTTGATATCTTTTATAATAATGGCGTTGAGGTCAAAATATATAGTCTAAAAAGTGATTCTTGGACTAGTGTTGATTATTGTGGTGAGATATTAAATAGTTCAGGCTCTTATGGAAAAATGACATTATCTGGTTCAGGTTTGTTTGCGAATGGGAAACTTCATTGGGATACGGGTACTATTAGTCCTAATTTCAGTGATGTGTGTAAGGGCAGGAACATTATTTCTTTTGTTTTAGCTAATGAGAAATGGGAAAAGATGGAGAAGCCGTCCTATGGATTAGGAGAGACTGATTTGTGTGTGGGAATGTTGGGAAGTGACCTTTGTGTCTTTAGTGTTTGTATGGGATCTCATATGGGTGCTTGGGTTATGAAAGACTACGAGGCTAAAGAGTCTTGGATAAAGAAGTTTACCATCAGGTATCCATATGATCTAGATTTGTATCCACCCTTTTCCATGTCAAATAAAGGTGAAATGCTTTTGGTGTTTGGACCAACTTTCATGGTATACAATTTAAAAGATGACACATTCAGATATCCCGATGTTATTTACGATGATATATGTCTTGCCGCTGAAATCTACGTTGAAAGCCTAGTTTGTCCTTTTTCAACTGAAAGTGACAGAGAAAGCAACAAATGGAAGGGAGAAAAAGTTCAGATCAAAACGGTTGAGTAACAAATAACTTGTAAGTGTACTTCCTCCTCAAGTACTTTCAAATTATGTTTGTTATTTCAAATATAGAACAAGACGTGTATGTGAATGATATCTTTAAACCATATTGCTTCTAGATTAGTTTTGGTGTTCTCCTTGCTGCTAATCACCACACGTATATTTTCTTCTGGACCAACTTCTTATTGTTTTACTTTTTTGGTCTATTTCTTCACTTTGACCGTAACATTGACATAAGCAAGACTGCATTGCAAGGATAAAGCATTTACAAAGCTAATTTTAGTTGCTTTGATTATGAGGGTGGGGTGGGGATACAAAAGAAAAAAGAATATAAGAGAAAGAGTGTTTCGGATGAACTTCTTTAATGAGAGTCTTATTTATTCTAAGGTAGTGTTGATTGAAGTGCAAGCTTTTGTTACTTTTGCTATTTGAATGAGAATTTTTCCTACTAGAAATTCTTTTATCTTGTTTCTAAACAGAGTGGCAATTGTATCTATTGTTTGACCTAGGGGTGGGTATAAAACCGAAAAAAACGACCGACCCAAATTTTTTGGTTTATTCGAGGTGTACTGTTATATATTCTTATAATTTTGGTTTTCGGTTTTTATGAGAACCAAAGTAGCTGCCTTGCATGCTTTCTGTTTCAACTTTGCAATTGATAGTTTGTTACATGACTTATGGTTTAACCGGTTGACGGTGATAAAACTAGGGGTTCTGCCAGGTATATTTTAGGGCTTTTCTCTATATTGTGGCATGAACATTTTCTGAATACTATGGAATTCCCATTCTCATCCTTTTTGAAATGCAAACTATCTTAACTAAAATACTTTCCTTTTGAGGTCATGGATTAGAGAATCTACTAATAAATAATGTAAAGAAGCAGTATTCAGTTCACTAATGAAGAGGTAGGAATTAGGATAGTTTAATTCTTTTAGATCTAGTTCTTTTCCTGCAGAAATTAAAGTGAATATATTGAGAAAATATTCTTAATGCATCTGTTGTGAGTCTTATACTGTGGTTCTATTTGTTGATTTGCATCTGTTGCGAGTCTTTCAATTGAGGAAGCAAGAGAGAGAAGCCAAGGGATGTTTGAGGGGAGGGGGGGAGGGGGGGTTATTCTTGCTAGTTGTGTCGATTGGAGCCAGAGAGGGCCATGGTTTATTTGTAAAGCTGCAGCTCTGAATCACCTAATTACTCCTTTTCGGCAGCATAATATGATCATGTGATTGGCATGAGTACTGCTTGTTAGTTTACCTTACATTTCTTCTTTTGATATTTATAATAGACAACATCTACCTCTTGAAGTTGCAGTGGTCCATCAGATAAGTTAACTATGGTATATTTGTTTTGGTTCATTGCTTAAGTTAAACGGCTTAGCGCTTTTGTCATGGTCCAGAATCCGGATGTAGCTGATTTTGATATAGAAGTCGTCTTTTTCTCTTAAACAAGGAAAATAGTTTCTAATGCTAATTTTGTTTGCTACATGTTGAACACAGATCTTGCACGAGGACAGCCCCGCATTTGGTGCTTCTATATCTATCTGTCATGTGAGTTGTGATGTATCGATGAGGCACTTTGTTTATTGTTACTTATGTAGTAATGAACTTTCAGAAGTGACAAACAACTATTCCTATCCCTTGAGGTTGATCTACTCATGAAGTTATGTATATTTTGTGAACTGCAAGTTATATTCATCTGCTACTTAACGACAATCTTCCAAAATCCTCAAAAATTAGGCTTTAAATCTTTTTAAAAGAAATTAGCAGAACAGTCTATAATCATCATCTGTGTTCAAGTTGTTACTGTCTAAGTCAAAGAAAATTAGGCGTATAGTCTTTTTCTTTTTGCAATTCAAGAGACTTTATTAGTCACCAAGTGCAGAAATACAAACCATGGTAGAGAAATCCTGTCTATCCTTCTCAAAAAAATCAACAAAGAAGAACAGAAAACCAGCTATGAAAAGTTTTCAATATAAGACATCAATTTATAGTTACTCCTAGCCTGAATATAAATGGCAAGCTTGATCTCATGGAGCATAGTTTCCAAGGCTTTTTTTTTTTTTTGCTGAAACTTTTTAGCATTTAGTTCTGTCCAGATAGTATATACAACAACAAAACCAGACTTTGGTATAGTTTCTCTAGCGTTCTTGCCACTATCTATCTGCTTTACTCATTGCAGATAGGTAAAGCAGTGTGGTTTGGTTTTCAAGAATCAGTCAAAATTTTCTCATGTGAATAACTTTTCTAACCATCCAGGATGCTTGTGTGGGAATTTGCATATCAGCAATGTTCTGCTGTTTTTATATAGTATGTATGGATCAATGTTGTCCCTTCTTCAAACTGGGAGCCCATAAAAGTTTATAAAGAGCAGATTGGTTTCATTTCTCAAGTTCAAAAAAGATTTAAAGCCTCCGGCCCCTTATAGTCACTTCTCTTTATTTTAGCATCCGCTTTCAATACTTGGTTTTGATATGTTTTACTTGAGCGGAGAGTCTATCGAGAACAATTGATCTACCTTCACAAAGTATGAGTAAGACAACGTACACACTCTCTCTTAAGAACCACCATTTTTAGATAAAAAATCTACCCCTTCTATTTCATTTTACTTAGCCCCTAGATGTTTTAATTTTGTTTTCTCTGAAAACAATATAGTTGAATCTGTAGATGAGGCCAAGAGCACGCACGCTAAATCTAGTTTCATTTGGGACCCGTTCCCAGCGGATAGATTATTCAAGTAATGAAATCATAAAGTAGACGTAAGTTAAAACAGTAAAAGATTCGTGCGAGAGGGCCCTTGATGACGTTCCTTGGGGGTCAAGGTCCGTCCACGAAAGTCCAAGAACAACAAGAAAGCAACAAGAAGGCTAAAACTTGAAGAGCAAGTAAAAATAAGTTGTATTATTGTATTAGGTTACAGATGGTGGATGACGCCTTCTCCAAGTGAGAGGAGATCCTATTTATAGGCTACAATGTGAGGCTAGTGACCAATCAGAGTGCTCTATTCCCTCGTGCCTTAATGGTACCATTGCCAATGAAATGGTGTCAGGTGTCTTGTCCGTTATAAGTGCTAGGTTGTATCTGCAGCCTAGGCCTCATAGGTGTGCTACGCGTCTGCGCTCCTGACAGGTCTGGTATTCTTATCCCCTGTCCTTTTCTTTCATGTTATCTAAGTTCTCCGAAGGGGCTCCCCTAGGTAAATCTTTCAGTGATCTCCTTTCTCTCGACCTCATTTTTGTCTTATTCGCATTGCAATTGTTTTTCACGAGAGGTCCCGTGTTTCGCATTGCAACACAAATTTACTTGTTTATTTTCACAAATTAAGAGAGTTTTGTTATCTTTTCCCATACTATCTTTAGAGTTTCAAGGCATTATTAAGTTAATTTAATAAATACACCTTTAATTAAAGTTTGTATCAAGTCAACCTGAAAAAAATAAAATGAAACGAAGATATTGAGAAAAAAGTGAAGAGATTGACAAGGTGTAAAAATTGCCCATATGTGGTGTGGCCTTATAGATGTAGTTGGATGGGAAAATTTTATTATGGGTGAGGCATGCCAACTCATACTTTGTGAGGGCATTGTTTGATTGACAAATGGCAGAAATGGGACCCACTTTCAAACTTTCAAATACATTTTGGCCTTTTTTGGCTGGCTCTCTGCCTCAATAAAATACAACTTTTTCAACTTGAAGTTGTTGAAATTTGAAAAACAACTTATAATTTGTTTTCACCTTACTTTTCGTATTTGACAATTGTATTTAGGTACATCTAAATAATAATAATTATTATTATGATAATAATAATAACACTTATACTTTTTGTATCTATAACCCCTAAATATTTGTGTAATTTAATAACACTCGAGTGTGATATATATATATATATATGTGTGTGTTTGTACTAGAAATTTATTTTACTATAATCTTATTAATTATTTTTTTAAAATTTAAATTTGATTACTAATATTTCTATAGTTATTTAATAATAAGAGTTACATTAAAAGAAAATAACATTATTTTTTATTTATTAAAATAAATAAATAAAAAGAATAAAAATATTTTTCAACGAACAAAATAAAATAAAAACTAAGGGAGAGTAATAGAATTGGTTTTGAAATCCTTAAAACCCAAAAATGTGAAAAAAGAGGGAAGAGAAGAGGGAGGAAAGAAAAATTGTGGTGAGTTGATGCGGTGGAGTGGGTCCCACAAGTCATTATAATATCAATAGTTGTGCCGCACCCATAGTAAAACTTTTCTAGTTGGATGGACACACAAATCAAGGGGCAGAAGATTGAGTGGGAGGTTGTTTCAACTCCTATTCGTGGGGACACCTTACAATTTTTCTCCACTCATTTTTTCTCGAAAAGATGTCTTTTTTTTTTGGAAATTCCGCGATCTATCTTCTTCGAGAACTTGCTATTAGTATCTTCACCTGAAGTCCCTGTTCCCCGTCCATAAAATAGACACCTCATAAAAGGTGCTCTTTTTTTTTTCGTTTTAATTTATGTGATACAATTTATTCAGATACAAATTTAAATTTTTTTTTTTAAAAAATGTGATTTAAAATAAATATTAGATATTCGTGTGGTTTTGGATTATTTTATTAAGAGCAAAAGAGAGATTTTTAAAGTTAAATTATTTTTTAATTATAGAAAGATGATATTCTTTTTTGAATGGACTAAAAAAAAATGTTTCACGTAAATTGAGACAGAATAAGTAATAGAGTATTACTCCTTTCTATCCATTTTAGTTAGCGTGCTTACTACTAAAAGTAAGTGAACTTCACTTACAAACCTGGTTTATAAATCACATTCGTGAAATTTGACATATTTGCTTTAAAATTCAACTTATAAGTCACATTTATAAATTACAGAAATTTGACATATTCGCTCTAAAATTTGATGTATAAATCACATTTATAAATTACATTTGATAATCCCTAGTCCTGACGTATGAATCACATTTAGTAATTCGTTAAGCCTGACTGCAAGACCTACCTGTTAAACAGGGACAAAAGTCAGCCTTAGTGATCTGATGATACCGAATAAAAGGACCGTCACTCATCTGATAAAAGTTACTCTAGGGATATCTTTCCAAAAGCTCACATGGACGGGAAGAGAATTTTATTTATTTATTTTTTTTAAAAATGAAGTGGCATCGTATTACTTACCGTCTCTCCCGGTCTCCCATTACTAGCCACTTCTAAAACCCTTCCCACCAACTTCTACTCCATTTCACATAAACCTCTCCATTTAGATCGGACTCCATTTTCCCTCTCAGTTCACAAAAAAAAAATCATGGGTATATCACTTTTCTTTTTTATCTTTCTTCAATTTTTTGCAAGTCTCTAATGTTTCAGTTCACGGGCTTTGACTAATTCCATTTTTTGTACTATTTTGCAGCCAAGGTTAAGATTGGAATCAATGGTATATAATCTGTTACTCCTTTTTTTCTTGTCTGAATTTGTAAATTTTAGTATGTTTGCTCTACTTTCATGAAATTACTTTGTGGGGTTTTGGCTAAGATCGGTTACCGAATGTTGTTTTGTTTGAAGGTTTTGGAAGAATTGGCCGTTTGGTGGCCAGGGTGATTCTCCAAAGAGATGATGTTGAGCTTGTTGCTGTCAACGATCCCTTTATCACCGTGGATTACATGGTACATGGAAATTAATCATAGTAATATATGAATTAAGCTTTAGCTAGCGTTTGACCATAGATTTTGAAAATTGATCTTCAAATATTTTTAAGTTCTAAAAAAAATGGGATTTTTGGGATTTTCGTAATCTCACAAGTGGGGTGTCTCGAGGGTAGCGTGTACCCAGAGTTTCCACTCACAAAATTTTAAAGTAAAATGCACTTGCAAACACAACTTCAATTTTTCTACTTTCAACTTCAAAATCGATGCCCAAACGGGAGCTTAATCTCTGGGTAGTTTGGGTTGATTATATGTGTAGTACACTAAGTTCATTTGATTGTGCATTAGTATTCAGACGATCTAACAAAACTGCCATGATTCTTCTCTGCTATTTTTAGTCCTCCATGCTTTTTTACTTTCCTGAAGTGTGGGGCAAACACAACTCTTTTCCTATATTTGTGGCTGAGTTGGTTTATGCTTTGCGAAATTCACATATTGAAATTGACTAGTAACAGTATCAGTAAACTTATTGTTGGTTTTTGAGGGGTTTAAGTTTATGTGAATTGTATATTGTGATTGTTGCAGACATACATGTGTATCAGTAAAATTGTTGTTGGTTTTTTGAGGGGTTAAGATGATGGGGATTGTGTATGATGATTGTTGCAGACATACATGTTTATGAGTAAATTTATTGTTGTTTTTGAGTGGTTAAGTTGATGGGGATTGTATATGATGATTGTTGCAGACATACATGTTTAAGTATGACAGTGTCCACGGTCAATGGAAGAACAATGAGCTCAAGGTTAAGGATGAGAAGACTCTTCTCTTTGGTGAGAAGCCTGTTAGTGTATTCGGCATTAGGTAAATATGTCTCCAGCTTTTCATTAACATATGAAAATTGCATTAGAATTTCTCTTGGGTCAAGTCGAATTACTGATTGGGACTTATTGTATGGATATCTGAAGAAACCCAGAGGAAATCCCATGGGCTGAGGCTGGAGCAGAGTACGTCGTGGAGTCAACAGGAGTCTTCACTGATAAAGACAAGGCTGCTGCCCACTTGAAGGTTTGTGATCCTAAAGAACGAGAGTTGTTCTTATTTTGCCTTCCCTGTTTTAAATCATAAAGGATCTGTTTGTAGTTAATATGACCTTGAGTTTTCATAATACGTAGTTTGACGCTCCAACATATAATTTATTCCCCTATGGCAGTATGGCCTGAACACTTGGTGCCTGAAACCATGTATCGGACTTGGTTGTCATGTTTTCTTTATATATGTTTATGTATATTAAAGTTCCAGATTGTGTGTTTTTCGAATGTAAGAAGTGTTGGTCCTGATGCTTAATGCTTTATGCATCTGTTAGTGAAGGTGCAGTTCTCAAGGCTTTACACCTATGCAATTTTGTTTCCTTTTCCTGCCAAATATAATTTTTGTGGAAACTTAAGGAAAGAGTACGCTGTCATCTTGAAAGCAATGTAAAGCAACTCTATTGATTTTCTCCACATGAGACTAGGTGTTAGAGTACATTGTTTGAATTGGCTCTATATGAGCTTTTCTTTATGCAATTGATGTGTTGATGCTATGATATTTGAGTGTTGACTACTACTTGGATTGACCATTGTTTGGATTGATATGGTTATCACTTGTCACATATTTCCTTGCACATCTAGCTTGATTTCCTGCATTATTAGTAGGTGTTAAATACCTGATTAATTTTTTTTGGTTGTTGATAACTTGATATCACCAGGGTGGTGCTAAGAAAGTAGTCATTTCTGCTCCTAGCAAGGATGCTCCTATGTTTGTTGTTGGTGTCAATGAAAAGGAATACAAGCCAGACCTCAACATCGTTTCTAATGCTAGCTGTACTACTAACTGCCTTGCTCCTCTGGCAAAGGTTCCCTTTTTGTTTCTTGCCCTGATCTTCATTTTAACATTTGAGCCTATATGTGAAATTTGAATGATTTCTCATAATTTCTGACATGACTTTGCAGGTTATTCATGACAGGTTTGGAATTGTTGAGGGTCTTATGACTACGGTTCACTCCATAACTGGTAAGTATTCTTTTATACATTAGAAGTTAATACAGCTTCTGTAGCTTGTGTACTAAGTAGTTGTTATTTTTATAACTCAGCCACCCAGAAAACCGTTGATGGACCATCAGCTAAGGACTGGAGGGGAGGAAGAGCTGCATCATTCAACATTATCCCCAGCAGCACTGGAGCTGCTAAGGCTGTTGGAAAGGTGCTACCATCATTGAATGGAAAGTTAACAGGAATGTCTTTCCGTGTTCCAACTGTCGATGTTTCTGTGGTTGATCTCACAGTGAGGTTGGAGAAAGAAGCTACTTATGATGAAATCAAGGCTGCTATCAAGTAAGATGGTGTACTTTACTCTTTTACCATTCTTTTTCCCTGTAAAAAAAAAACTAAAAGCCTATGTGCTTCATTCAATTCTGGCAAGTCTATACTACAGGTTTCCCTCCATGGATTTAAAATTCATGCTGTCTTAATAGCTAGCTACCTGCTCGTTTATATTAATTTGCTTTATTTTTTGCTATGGCATTTCATTAGGGAGGAGTCCGAAGGAAAATTAAAGGGAATTCTAGGTTACACTGAAGATGACGTGGTATCAACAGACTTTGTCGGGGACAACAGGTGAGGATGGATTTTCGAAGTTTTGTTCAATATGATGTTTCTGAATGAAGATGATGAATGGTTTTTCCTCACTCAAAACAACAAACATCTATTGCTTCTGCCTAATGCATTTTTTCGTAGCCTTAGCTTAAGTATTTCTCTTGTAAATTCCCTTTGTACTGACTCAGCGTGAACTAGACTGGACTGAAGTGTTAATTTGACTGATTCGTAATTCAAAATGAAAATAATTTGCAGATCAAGTATCTTTGATGCCAAGGCTGGAATTGCTTTGAGCAAGACCTTTGTGAAGCTTGTTTCTTGGTATGACAACGAAATGGGCTACAGGTAAATCTTAAAAATTTACATGCATTTAAATTTAGAGCTGCTGTAAGCTGGGATCTTATTCTGGTAAAGGGTCTATATTCTGCCTATCCCTATCTTTTAGCATTCTCCTTTACAAGAACTGTGTTAGCCAGCACTTAATGGTTTGTGGTCTGCTGCTAATGTTTTCCTCTGCTGGGATTGCAGCACACGAGTGGTGGACTTGATCAAGCACATGGCATCAGTCCAGTAAAGTGGCAGTTCCGAGCACGATGGTGCATTAGGTGAAGCTTGCTAAGCATATTTAGAAGAGGAAAAAAGCATTTTAGAATAAAGCCAAACGAGAAGCTGTTTCACGAGTTTGAGTGGCGTTGTCTGTTTACTGTTGGATTTTCATTTAGTGTCTTTTGTTGGATTGTGGTTTTCCCCAATTTTCAAATGTGTCTGCTGAACTCAGGATAGGTTGTTTTGTCTTTGCTATCAATGTATAATAATGTTGGACCCGCACTTATCTTTCTCACTGCCCCCTCACTCAAAAACCCACCACAAAAAGAAGATAAAAACAAAAAGGAAAATCAGGTTGTGGTTTTGGAGGAATTGGTAGGTACTTGGCCAACTGTAATAAAGGGGCTTGTCAGGTGCCTTTCCGAGCCTTCAAAAAGCCAATTATAAAGTGTGGTACGACGGGGTCACAGGCTAGTGCTTGATGAAAGTGATATTGAGAAAAGCAGTATATCACTAATCGAATAATCGGTGAAGTTGGTACCTTCACTTTCTGTTTGTCATTTTCTTTTTGATGCTATGGAATCTGAAATGGGAAGAAGGATTCCAACTTGCAAAGTAAAAGAACAAAAAAGCAAATTTCTAGGTGGTGTTCTGGCTGTGCATATTTTGTTATGATATTTTCACTTCCGTTATTCTTTTTCGATCTGCTGATATGCATTTTCTCGAGCGGAGTTATTCTTTTTCGATTTGCTTTGATATGCATTTTCTCGAGCGGAGGGTTTATTAGAAATAGCCTCTCTACCTCCCAAAGTAGGGGTAAAGTCTTGTGTACACTCTATCCTCTCTAGATCATTGAGTATGTTATTGTTGTGCTCATGTAGAAAGAGAAATCAAGGAGG